>JAQIWQ010000076.1:0-28418 GCA_034695825.1 Folsomia inoculata | reverse complement strand
GTTATCAACAGTGGGCTTGTTACGAAGGTTTATAATAACTCACGTTTTCTCGTAATACACTAAAAGTGCAATCGATATTTTTTTTAGAAATTTTGCACATGTGTCAACTAATATCCACGTTGACAATAGTCGTGAGACAATTGACGATAGTCAAGCAGACTACAAGTAATTTAGTAGTAATGTTATGAATATAATGGCTATATCTGGTTTGGGGAGAATTGCATCTACTGTTGAATATTTGGACTAGTATTGAGAGTTAGCTTTGTCAAGTAAGGTTCCACCTTCAATTTAATTGGCATGGTACAACAAAGAAGCTTTCTAATCTCATCTCATATTGAATCACCATCACATAATAACCCATAGGTAGCCCATAGGGCAATTGTGTAATGGATGAAACTATCTATTAATAATACCTCAAGGTGGACAGGTTTTGCTGACATGGTGGTTATATACCATCTTAGTCTTGTTGTAAAGTTGCGCAGTTTCATCTTGGCCGTGCAGACGATTCAGTTTGTCATCTCATTTCTTGGTCAGTCCCCTACTTCGCATCATCATGTCGCACCAATTTGTAAGCCATCTTAATTTAATTCTATCCCCGATCCATACTACATAATTCGGTAATATCCCATGACGTAGATTTCCATATTACTCCTTGTCCTCATCGTTGGATGCATTTTCGCAACCCCACTTCCCCAAGAGAAAAGGACTGTTGGACGCCATTTCGACAAGGATGCAGAGACTGGAAACTACAATTACGGTTATGCAACTAGGAACGGGGACATTGTCCAGCAGGAAGCACATTTCAAACCTGGACCGGTATTGGAGGATGGGACACAAGACAAGGTCCCAGTTATAAGAGGATCATACTCATTTGTTGACAACTTTGGTAATTTAAAGCATAATATCTACATTATTTTCAAGCACGATACATGCATTTTTATAAAATTTCCAAACAGGCAAAAAACACGAAGTAAAATACGAAGCTGATGAAAACGGGTTCCGCGTATTGGAATAAAGGAAAATAATTACGTAATAAAACTTGTTTATTGACTTTGGTATGGAATTAAAACTACCTAAATATGTACCTCCATCATAATACAGGAGTGATTTCTACTGCCATCAATATTGTGGTGTAATGTTTCATAGCACTCATTCGACTGAAAGAAAGCTTCGCACACCCACATAATCCACATTATATATGTTGCCGAATAATATCTATTGAAAGATAACCGGTTATCAATTTACATAACCCTGTGCGGACTTTACATGACCTGAATCAAAATTTTCCGTACATATGTAATCGAGGTTAAAAAGTTTTGCACGTGAGATTCACGAATTGTGAACTTGCAGCTTACATTTATGAGGTAATATATAGACAGTTGAATGAAATAATCAGGGGATTGATTCAAAAATTATCTCTCTGTATTACATTCCAGTCTGGTCTGGTCTGGTCTGGTGATACTGATGCCATGTTCACAGAATGAATTCCACATCCGACGCTTATATGCATTTATTAACTCTTAATTGGTGTTATAAAATACATTAAACATATTCCAAAAGCTTGATATACCGTCTTTCGCATTAAAAAGTATATTCTTTCTTGTATGTAAGTAGTTGCGGTGAACCCCCCAATGTCCAGCAGAAGAAAGGTGTTCAGCACAACTGTTGACAGCTGAATACGTGGACGTTAAACTTCCTTCCCCAAATCAATGCCCCAGGCCTTTCTATGACGGCGACGATAAAATCTACATTCTTCAAGGATGAGCAGAAGAGAGACTTCAAATCTTGGTATACTCCTTGTCTTCCGATACCATTCGGGTAGTCGGGATGGAAGAGTTTGTAGGAGGACGGTATAAAGTCTACAAGGGAGAGAGAGGGAGAGGGGACGTACCAAAATCCTTCGAGAACACTGCCCTGGCAACCTCTAACCAACGCCTTCAAAAAAATTAATACATAGTATAAGTAGACATTCACATTCGAATCCTCTTAGCGGCAGGTACTAATTTAAAGAACCTTCAAAACTTACTGCATTTAATTTTTAGGTCGGCTTTCATTTCCTTGGATTGAATTTGTAGACCCTCTCTGCTATTATATTACACACCCAGATAGATGTTTCGAAAGTCGTCCCCCTGCAAGGATCTGGTAGCACCTCCTCCTGGAAAAGGACCCAAATCGTATCGGAAGACAAGGAGTACAGCAAGATTTGATGTCTTTTATAAACATGCTCCAAGAAGGTAGATTTCATCGTCTCCGTCATAGAAAGATCTGGGCATTGATATGTGGAAGAAAGTTTAGCGTCCACATATTCAGCCGTCAGCAATTGTCCTGCACAAATTTCTACTACAGGATGACAACAGGATGACCACAACGAACTAAACTACTACAAGAAAGAGATATCACAATGTGAAAGACGGCATATCAATTTCTTGAATATGTTTTGTATATTTTACAACTTCAACCTAAAGTCGCTGAACACAATAAGAGCCAAAGATGGAATGCATTAAAACTTTTACTTTGACTGCAACACTTGACTTTTTAACACGATTGAGTGCAAATTATGTGGTATCAGTATTTGTAAATTGGGACAATTTACATTGTTTAATATTATCTGACCTCCTTGTTATCAGTAATCAAATGGACATTGACTGATTGAATTGAATATTGTAAATGTAAAACTCTTGCATCATACGAATGGCATCAATCATTTGCTCATGAATGACGGGATAGCGTTATCTTGAGCAGGAATTTGGGTATGTTTTTTAATAATTTACCGTATAAAAATATATCTCACATTCCCAAATTAACAATGTCATTTTAATACTTTTAATTTCATTTTGAAATGGTTAGAATGTATAGGAAAAATTATCAATCTATGAGCATGAATGCTGTCATGTAATCTTGCCAACTAATTGAATTTCAAGTTTGTATGTCGATTCAAGAGGTCGATTATATTTGCTAATACAATTAAAGGTAATCAATCAACCAAACCAGGTGTTGTTGTTAACCAGTGGACTGATATCATATCATATCAAGTCCATGCTTTGAATCGTCTGATTGGAATTATTTTTGTATTCTAATAACGTGTTCAATTTAGTCCACATCTGTCCTAAACCAGAGTCGGGTTGAAAATTTCAAACTTCAAGTAACAATATGTTGCGGATTTTAGGAATTTTGGGTTTATTTTTCTCATTTGTAAGTACACTTTATTGTTTATTAGCATTACACGTATTATGGGATTTGGTTGTAAGTTTCATTTCGTTTGTGTGATTAACAGGGCGTCCTTGTGCAAGGTCAAGATTTGCCAAGTCTTTACGAATATTTTGCTACCCCTGAGGGTGCTAATACAACCGGACTATCTCCCGAATCTGATGGATTCAAGTAGGGAAAACCATCCCTGCATATGTCAAATGACCGGTCATTCATTATACATTTTTAGATTGAATGGAAAACCCATCCGTCTCATCAGCGGAACGATGCACTACTTTCGAATGCATCCCGCACTTTGGCGTCAAAGGCTTCGTCAACTTCGGGCAACAGGTGCAAACGCTGTGGAAACATATGTTTCATGGAATCTGCACGAACCTCAGAAAGACCAGTGGGACTTTGGTGAAGGCGACAACGATTTTTCCAGCTTCATGAATATCCGTGCCTATATCCAGATGGCGAAGGAGGAGGATTTATTAGTCATTCTAAGGCCAGGGCCGTATATTTGCGCCGAATGGGAATTTGGAGGACATCCAAGGTTAGTTTTTTACATAACAAGTAGAGAATTAACAACCCCCTTCAGCAAATGCATATTATCTGCTTCTTCAATAGTTATTTAGTGCGCGATCCAAACATGCAGGTTCGGACTGTGCAGTCGGGTCATTTGGAACGTGTGCAAAATTATCTGGCACAACTGCTGGAACAAGTTCGTGATCTCCAATTTACAATGGGTGGACCAATTATCGCATTTCAGGTGCTGCTGCTGGGTGTTATTTGTATCACCCTGATGGCAATCAATCAAAGTGATAAATTTATTGTTCTGTCAGGTTGAAAATGAGTATGCTGCCTCAGACATTGTCCAACCTGAATATCTCGTGGCATTAAAGGACGCACTGGAATTAAATGGAGTAGTTGAACTCCTCTTTACTTCAGACAACGCTTGGAAATTGGAGGCTGGATCACTTCCAGAGCTTTTTAAAACAATCAACTATGGAGTTTGGATAGATGGGGGAGACACGGTGAAGAATGTGAATGATCTTTTAACGTTCCAGCCAGATAAACCTGTCATGGTGATGGAATATTGGCCAGGGTGACTGATTGATTGGCTATTTTCGTCATAAATTTCGTTTCATAAAGGTAATGCATGTTTAAACAGATGGTTTGACCAATGGAATACTGGCCGACATGTGACAGTAGACGCGGAAGAATTTGCCTACCAACTTGAAGTACTCTTTGACCGCTTCAACGGCTCTGCAAACATGTACCTTTTTCATGGTGGGACAAATTTCGGTTTTAATTCTGGTGCAACTGAATGGCCTGGTTATTCTCCGGTGACTACGAGCTATGACTATGACGCTCCTCTAACTGAAGCAGGGGATTATACGGATAAATACTATTTGGTTATGGGACTTGCGACAAAGTACCAAATCCCTGAGCTAAGGAGTCCACTTGCTCCACCCCAATCGACAAAATTTGCCTTCCCTACCCTTCAATTGGAGCGGTATCTGAGTTATTCAGATATCCTAGAGCGAATTCCGCCAAGTTCAAAATTTGAAGTGGTAAACCGATTAAATATGGAAATGTTGGATATGAATTCAGGATCGGGACAGAGTCAGGGGTATATCTTGTACAGAAAAATGGTCAGCATAGCTGCCGCTGGGGAACATCAGTTCAAGGTAAATCATGCAAAAACGAGTTTGGTTATTCGTATTCAACTAACATTTCCAGCTACCCGAATAGGCGGGAATGGTGCTCGATTTTGCTGAGCTCTTAGTTAATGGCGAACTTCAACCTTATCCAATCGTTAATGGATCTACCGAAATGTGGTATCGATCTACGCAAGAGTACAACTTAAATTTAACGGCGGGAGAATATTCAATTGATCTGTTTATCGAGAACACGGGCAGAATTCATGGTGGGGTTTGGCCAATGTTTATTCACCACAAGGGTCTTATGGGAAACTTAAGCTTGGTGGAAGAGTTTTACCATTGGGATGGCCAAGAGATTCAGAATATTGAAATTATGGCGGTCGAATTCAAATCTGCATGGGTGAAAAAGTAATTTGCCTTGATAAATATTTGCACTATCCCGACATTTCTAAACGCTTTGAAATTTCAGTCTGACAGGTTGGAGAAATGCATCCGATGCCGGAGAAGAGCTAATGAAAGCCCCAATTCTGCTGCAATCGTCCTTCATCGTTTCCGATGAGTGGACAACCCCACCGGATACCTTTATCGATATGAGTGGTTGGACTAAAGGGATTGTCTTTGTCAATGGCTTCAATTTGGGAAGGTATTGGAATGTCGGGCCGACAAAGACTTTGTATTGCCCGGGGCCAGTTTTGAAAGTCGGGACAAATACGGTAATTCCTACAAAGATGAATTCACACAAACGAGATTATAGAAAATTTCTAACTGGTCTGTTTTCCAAACTTTAGATTACAATTTTTGAACAATTAAAGCCCGGAACTGCCATCGTCTTTTCTTCTGTCCCAAACCTTGGCTCAGAAATAATGAAACACCACTTACAACAATAATTTAATACAAAATCAATTGTCCTCTCCATCACAATTTTCAAATAAATTTCAAGCACTATAATTTTACACGTCCTTGCAAATATCACACCGAATGGGAGGATTTATAGGATTATGTAGGGGGTTGGGTTGTGGTTTGGCTGTAATTAAATTCATTTTGTGGGACTGATTGCTCTTTCCCTAATATCATAGAATGTATGCTCAAAATAAAGTATCCGATTCTTTAAACAAATAACGGAACCTTTGCAGTAAAATAAGAGTAAGATGAGTAACTAATTATAATATAAATATTTAAGTTTATTCCAATGAAACCAGAATTTTACAGGCAAAGGTTAGCAAATTTTTGAAAAGAATGAAATAAGGATAAAGTACATTTAAATAAAAGTCGGCAATATCTAGGGTGGTATTTGATCAGTTCAAACAGATTGGACGGAAATGCAAAGCTTGAAGTTGCGGTATTTAAATGTTTTACATCATTAAATGGAACTTGGGCAAGGGATAACTTCCCACCATTGGCTATAATCGGTTGTATTCAATGATGTCATGGCTAAATTGATCCCACTCGTACTTTCAACCCTATAATAGACGTAAAGCTCAATGGCGGAAACAGTCAAATAATGGATTTAAATCTTGTACCATGAATATGTGACAGCGGAATCCCATACCCCACTTAGAAATGTGTAAAACCTGGGGTTCCCGGGAACTTGCGCTATTGTCCAGAAAGAGTCACGCCAGTTATTGTGGGTTCGATATGTCTGGTAAACATAATAAAGCAATTTCAACATAAATGTCTGTAAAACTTTGAACTTGGCGCCTTATTCGAAAGCTGCCAAATCTAAATATGGGGTGCCCTGCGCCCTTGAATTGCTGAAATAACTGAATTTGTCTCACGAAAATATACGGTTCTTCAGAGTCGCAATGTAACCCGTGTTGCAATTTGTTGCTCCCAGCTCCCAATGTGGAGCGGACGAAATATGTCCCTTCAACACCTATTTTTACATGTACATTGTATTCAGCAATAATATAATTCCTTGTCTCATTCTTACTTTCGGCTTCCACTTTCCAAACTTGTGACAAATCAGAGCAGTTGGGGATTGCATTCGCTACGTGAATCTTATTCCCGTCAGTCAGCCTTGACTCGAAAACCGACATGGGTTTTTGCTAAATTAAATGCAAACCAATCTAGATTTTGTCGGAATTTGGCTAATTTTTATTCTTTACCAGTCCAGATGCATAACAGACAATGACATATGCACCGTCTGGAATGGGCTGAGGTTTCTCAGTGTTGGTAGTGGAGGTTGGTTCCCTTGTGGTAACTGGCGCTAGTGTAGATGGCAACGTAGTTCCAACTGGTGGTCTGCAACATAACTCAACCAAAAATAGCGTTAGTTAGTGTAAACAAGCCAAACAACCAAACTAACCTTGTCCCTCCTTCGCATTCTGGTACTTTATGCAAAAAATCGCACGCCGAAATGCGCTGATTCCAATAAGTATCTTCAGGACACTTCATTTGGTGTGGATAACCCCGATTGCAGTAATAATAATAATTGCAATCTGCATGTGGCCAGAAGACCGCTCCGTGAGGACATATTTCTTCCTCCTCGCTCTGTCACAACATGGAACAATATAATTAGACAAATACCGTGCCGCACAATCTTACATACCTTAGCTGATTTTACGAATACAATGAATAAGATGAAACCCCACTTCATTTTAACGAATGAAATCTCCTTGTCTGTTGCACAGTTGGACACGGCACTTTTTTTCACAGGTATCTGATCATATTTTCCTTTACAGAATTATAATGGCTGAGGATTAGCAAAGCAGATCTGGTTTACGATTTATGGACATGACGAACATGGAGTTACTATACAGATATTAGTATACTTAGATTCGCATAATGGTGTTGATAACAATAATTCGGTACCATAAAACGACAGCGGGTAATAAAACAAATTTCGTGGACTTAAATAAAGTTGTAAAAGTGGGAGATTAAGCCATGGATAGCGTTATGGCATTCACATTCAGTGATATATTTTTATTACCATATAAAAGGATTAGTACAATAACAGGATTTTACATAAATTTAGTCATCAATGTCATCATGCAGAGTAGAACCGATAATTACCATAGATAACAGAATGACATTCACATTGACAAATTATATTATAAAGCATTGAAGCAATAAAAACATTTTACCTAAACACCGTAATGTTCATGCAAATTAGTACTTTATGATTGTCATGGTATTACCACAACTCTCTGCATACCATACTTTAATTATTACTTTTCTGACACTTTATTCCAGTTTCAGTAAAATTAATTATATCCAATTTTAAACATGATTTATTTACACACAATTATCTGCAACCTACTATCTGTATACCATCATCCCCTGACATTCTGGTACTTTATGGGGAAAGTCACAAGCAAGAATATTCTGACTCCAGAACAAATCTCCATGACATTGCTTTACTACATGTGTTCCGTCCTTGCAGACATAGTACAAATTGCAGTCCTCCATATGCGGCCAGAATGAAACACCTTCAGGGCATATTTGCTTTCTATTCCCTTCCTCATCACAATCTGTAACTTTATGGGGGTAGTCGCACGCAAGAATGCCGTGATGCCAGAAAAGCTCTTCTTGACATTCGTGCAAAACCCGGTCCGGGGCTCCTGGCTTGCAAACGTAGTAGAAACTGCAATTCGTGTGCGGCCAGAATTCACCTCCAGCACATTGTCCTCTAATAAAGCCATTGTTACTCTGGAATAATTATAAGCAGGTACTTGATACAAGATGTAATAATTACCAGAAACTCCAACTGACGAGTTAAATTTGCTTACTTGAATTGACTTTCCGCAAACTAATATCAAGACAATCAAACTCTGTGCCCAATGCATGTTTGTTATCTACAATCACGTACTGCATGCACGAATTGAAATGATGTAATCCGAGGATAGAAAGCCAATGTCATGTTCCGTAGTTCAACTTTATTACGTTTGGTTTGAAGTAGATGGTTATTATACAACAGATATATGACATTCCAATATAGTGATGCTTAGGGATTAATCAAAATGCATAATCCGCCTGTCGACCAATCTGAAACTTGAAGCTCAATAAATGTGGATTTCCTCTCCAAATGTTATCATTAGTTAATCTTGAACAATAAATTAATGCATAATCCATCATGACTCTGAATGTTGAATCATAAATGTTCCAAAGCTCCCTCTTAATAAATATGGATTTACTATCCAAATGAAATCATTAACAGTGGCAATCCTTCTATGTTTAAACTCGTACGTAAGCGAATGATTTGATTAAGAAGGAATTAGTTTAAAACCATAAAAATTTACAACCCTATACCGTCAGCTAGTTGGCCAGAATGACGTTACAACGGCTATAAAGGCTCCAGTTTTCCAATATCCAAAGTTTTTCCACGCCACACTTCACCCAGAAAATATTCATCATGCAAAAAACAAGCTTTAGTAGCCTTGCCCTGCTGGTCATCGGCTTCATTGTAAGCTCCACTCTGGCATTGGAAATGATTGGAAACTATGATGGAAAATTCTACTTTGTCGATAAAACTCCGGTAACAATCATTATAATTGCCAATACCATTACCATTAGTTATTTAAATATTTTACTGAAATAGAGAACATATGACGAATCTGCCACGTTCTGCAACCAATGGAGTGGACTAGTAATTATCCAATCGTTGGAAGAATTTCAATATGTCAAGACCGTCGTTTCTGACCACACTGACGGAAATCGTAATTAATCATGATAATTTTGTATTTGAGGTAATAATTTGAATTTAAATACCCCATATATAGGCTACTGGACTGCAGGAGTGAACACCAACACTTTCAAATGGCATAGAGGGGTTGGAAACTCGGTTGTAATTGCCAGCTGGTTGACCCCTGTTACCAAGACATGTTTGACCTTTGGAGGTGCAGAATTCTCGGCACATAACTGCGATGGTGAACAGGGTCTTGTGTACTATCCATTGTGTCAGTTTAGACCAGTAAGGTCGATTGATAAAGTTAAAATGTTAGAGCTATTAAAGTAATCACACCAACAAATATTGGCATTTAACATTATTTTAAGTGGCTGTGACTGATGAAATAAAGACATTTTAAATCTGCAGAATTTGTCGGAATCTCCGTCATCTCTTTAGATACACTTTTCATGCTACATTCTGTCTTTTTGAGTGGTGTTAAACATCGTTTTTCATTATATATTCGAAATAATAAACTATAGTCGGCCGAAATTTAAAATTCTGCTCATAATTTGCATGGAGTTTCCTATTTACTTACATAGGCGTCAAAATCAAAATCAAAATTGTTCCATGTATGTAGGTAATGCCCGGGTTTACCGTTTCATTACGCAGAATTACAACCGTTTTGCTTGAAAAGCATTCTACAAACGTATTTAAAAGATTAAGAGTAATCCTTCCCAATTATTTATCGTCAGAAACTCTGCCGTATACTTAGCCATGGATTTAATTGTTCCTATTGTTTCCTCTGTGCGAGGTCATAATTCTCATGTCATGAAATAATGCGCAAATTCAGTTTCACGAACATCCGTTGTTGAAATGGATTATACTTATATAATCATGACTAATATTTACAGCCCCATCATGACGTCCATCCGCATGCAAAATGTAAAAGGGATTTGAATGGTAATTAAAAATAATGATTCAAGTAGCGTTGGACGAAGTCATATCTGGGCACGGATTAAAGGATTGAATAAAATATCCAGAGTGAGTAGTCATGTACATTGCCGTTGGATTAAATGAAATTTATAAAAGCTTTTCCAGTAGTCGACGCTATTCCATTCCATTCAGTACGTTCCAGTAGAATCAAACCCTACATTTACTCCCTTCCCTTATAGCGAACCGATTATGGAGGTCAAAATAATCCTGATGTTGGCCCTTGTCCTAGTGACAATTAGTACAACCAGTGCATATCAGGTTATTGGCTCATTTAACAGCAAATCTTTCTTTGTTGATGCAACCAAGACTTTGGTATGTAGCCTATGTATATCGCCACCTTTAAGATATTTGGTGGACATGGTTAACTATATCATCATGAATTTATAATAGCAAACAGCGGCTGGGTCAGACACTTACTGCAAAATGTTTGGAGGACAGCTGGTAACCCCTGGCAGCTCGCAGGAGCTAACAGTTTTGCAGGGCATTATTGCGGATCTTGACCCCGCACAGGGTGAGCTGAAGTAAAACTATTTATTTAATGCCTGTTTGAGAACGTTGTAAAATTATTCCACCCAGGGTATTGGACATCTGCCCTTAACACGAATGCATTTAGATGGGAGGGATGGAGTGGAAGTGAAGTCGACCTCATATCCTACGGTGCATCCTTTTTCACCACAACCTGCGGTCTGATACAGCGTGGTGCAATTATCACGGCGGACTGTGATAAACGGTACTATGCTCTGTGTCAATTTACCCCAGCTAGAAAGGGTCAAATTTTGTAATTTTATTATCCCTGCTATCAGCCTAAAATAAATAGCTTCTTGTGAAATTTTATCAAATAAAATTCCTTGGTAACCAAAACAGAACACACATTATATATTTAAGCTGTTACGTAAGAGCACATACCAATTATATATGCTACAAATCTTGCAAATTTTTTATTGTTCGATTGTTTCCGCGTGATATTGTCCATTTACACGCGATTCAACTGCGCCCTTCAAGCGTTGTCACTATGCTGATTAAACGAAACTGATTAAGCGACAGTTGCACAAACATTAAATTTCAAGATTGTTTCGGATTTTATATCGTCCATTTCATGTAATTCGGCAAATTTGTTGCCAACATTAGTTGAAAACTTATTTTGCAAGTTGATTTAGTGCAAGTTGATTTAGTTGATTGGAGCAGTGTTCATAGTCTTAGTCTGTACCGCTGCTATAGCTCAGGGACTATATCTGTCGGAATTTTATGCGTTTCCAACTAATAATCTCTATGGCAATCAATAATTCATAGCAACCAGAAAAGCCAATTGGCAACGAAAATCATTGTTTGAGTTTATGTTTGCAATTTGTAGCCATCGTAATGTCGTCCTGACAAATTTCAATTCTCCACGACCGCTCCTTCTATCGCGACTAATACATATTGGGAATCTTATTACGGTCCTTCGTCTAACTTGAAATAGTACGTATGGTTCAGACTTGTCATATGTAGCCGCTATACTACCGTCGTGTGGAATTTCAAAGCTATATTTCAACGCCGCAAGCAAAATGTTATCTATGCAATTTTACAAATTGATTCTACTTAACTTCATATCAAAATACCATTATAGTGATTCAAGTTAATGTCAAAGGATGGCATTTTTATTCAAATACTTATGGGTTGCAAAATACAAGCATTACTGATGCGATTATGGATGTAAGCAGCGCAGCAATTGTCATTTCTGGAATTGAAGCTGAGGAGTAACTTCCCCACTCTGGAAGAAGATCTCTGATTGTAGTGGGTGAAGGAACTGGAGGAATAGTTGATACTGTGGTGGATGGAAGAAGAGTCGAATTTAGGGTTGTAGGGGAACTTTCTGTACTGCCGCTACCTGGGATAAGAATTGTCGTAGATTCTTCAACTAAGATACAAGTCGGGACTGTATCATCCCAGGAAAGCTCTTGAGTGTCCAGAATAATGGCACATTGCATGCTGTCTTCACCTTGAAGTGTGTATCCATCATCGCACGAGAAAGTGGCAGTTCCTCCTTCAATGTACTTGTCAATTTCAAAATCCCCATTAATCACTTTTTCAATCTCATCGCACATTTTTACTTCTTCCTCAATATGTTTTACAGTTTCTTTGAAATCTTCGATAAACTCTTTCGTCCCGGTTGCCATCTCGATGTTTCCCGTTGTCGCTAAATCAAACAAGCATTCAACAGATCCTCCACACTTTTCCTTAACTTCATCGGGGAAACTGGACAGGTCTGGGACAAAAACTGGGATAAAATCCAGCTTCTGGTAATCAGAGTGCCGTTTCCCTTTTGGGTAGATGAATAAAGAATTATTTGCAGTTGTTCGCCATTTAGATCCGAAATCTGTATAAATTGTTTGCATGGAAGAATTTGAAAGAATAACATCGCCATCAGGGGTGGTTAGATCGTTGTCTGGATTCCCGTCAAATACTCCGAGAAGCCCTACCGTAGTGGAGTTTGCTATTACGGATGCCGAAGCCAGGATATTGAGGGCGATGTTGTCAGATGTGAAGAAGTCGAATGAGAAACCGGAAGAAAATGCGACGGAAATTTCCTTGGACGAAAAGAACGTTATGGAGACTCCATTGTCTGATATTGTGAAAGGAGATTCTCCCATTTCTGGTGGTATTTCAATCGCTTCTCGAAATAAGGATACTTGAATCCCTAATAACAGATTTACAGATACCTGGACATGTACTGGTTCTTCCTCTTCAATACTTACAGTTGTATTGTCCTCTGGTAGTTTTTGTTGCATTACGAATCCGGTGAAAATGGAGGCATCGGTTGGGGTATCATTATTGAAGTATTGTTCCATTCTGGCCTGCATTAGGAACGAGTCATTCACTCCTTTAATCATCCAGTACTCACCGACGCCGTTGAACGTATAAGAGAAGCGGTCAAACGTTGTGATGTGGGGATCACCATTGCCATTGCCGATTGATGGACGATCATAGGATTGCCCAGAGTCTGAGGGACGTTTTATATTGAATTTCTTACATGGGAGCGTACTTGAAGAAAACTGGCAACACCAGAAGTAAGGCAGAATGTCGTCCCGCCAATGGTAGGCGAGGCCGCCTCTGGCATTTGGACTGGTGAGTTGAGGTCTCCCTCCAGAAATGGAGTTTAGTAGAAGGACACCATCCTTGTAGGCGCACTGCTGCCCACTGCGATGGACGGATGGTACTCTCTGTCTGAACCCTTGTTCTGCTCCGGGGTGAAAATATTTCAGCGTTTCATTGGCGACTCGTTCGAAGCGGTTGTCACTCATGGCCTGGGACAGTAGTGGTGGACATGACAGAATGAAGATAGGGGGGCCGGCATCGTTTGCGTACCAAGAGTTACACCGTTGGTCAAAATAGTCTTCTGTTTTGTGTAAATTAGTGTACTGGAAAGGTGAGAAGATGTATTTTGAGTATCCCTCAACTTCTGGCCCATTCAATTGGACGACGAAGAATGAATCTAAATTAATTATTGGCGTAATGTCATCCAACTGCCCGTCGAATTTTCCCGAGTTCTGCAATTCTGTCTTGAGTGCCCCTCTAGGTGTCCAAAGCCCGCCGCTGAATTCAATTAAATTCAATTCCAATAGAACGTCAGCATCACCGAATGACTCTGGGTCCCAATTCAAGGAGACGGAATAACCTTGATTCAAGTGGAATGAAAGGAGGCCATCATTATCAGCAGCGTATATATATTTGTTATATTGTTGACTGGAATTGTCTGCATTGATCACGTTCAGCCGCACATTAAATCGACCATTAGCATAGAGGTACGGGACTTGACACGTTGCTGCGGATTTGTCTGAAAGAATTGTTGCCGGGACAGTTGTCCATGGTCTGGACGGTGATTCTGGATGATGGAACAAGCAGTCAGCTTGAACCGCAGAATTCAAGCAAGCTCCAGTCAGGGTGAGTTGAATATGTCCCAGCATCGGGGTATGGGATGGGGAGATGTGGAAGCTTGTGATTAGGTTGTCATCGCAAGGGTCTTGATCTTTGTCAAATCGAAAGACCCATTTCCCATTTTGATTGACATTGCTGTTGGTCGCCACATCTTTTATAGTTGCCGCACAAGAGCCATTTATTCTGTAGACAGTAGTTTCGTCTCCACCTTGAAATCCAACAGCAGCGTGCCTACCCGTGGAAATCCCTGTAGAAGAATAGGAAATAGCACGCATAGCTGTCCACGTAATGTTATTGTAGTAGAATATTCCATATGATTCAATTCCATCGGTGGTTAGTACTGCCTGGAAAGTATTCCTGGAAGCAAAGCCGTCAATGTATTTATCGTACAGGCTGGAAAATGTGGAGGGGACTTGATCCCAGGTGGCAATAAACATCCAGTTCAAATTCAGTCCTCGGGTTACTGGCCTATTGGGAAATGCCGCTTGAATATCGGTCGCAGCTTTAATTAAGAAATTTGTATTTCTGGTTTGACGAAAGAAAACATTTCCGCCGTCCGATACGTCGACATGGGAAGCAAATGGGAAGATCATTGGGAGCCTGCTAAATGATGGGGACCCACTGTTACAGAAGTAGTACCAATCATTTGAATTCAAGGAAGCTGGAAATTAGAAACAACATTTGACAATGTATAACTCATCTCGTGAAGTACATGTTTAAGCAGACCCATTTAGTTCAACCCCCATCATTGACATCAGTAGTAAATGTTACCCAGATGACCAGCACAGTTCAGAGAACAGATCAGTTTATGTTTTCCACAAACAAACACTAATTTTCCCATATTCAGAAATACGGAATAGTGATGTGTTTATAATCCTTAAAAATAACATGCCGGAATATGAATACACTTGCTTCGAAGTTTTATGCGAAAATGTTGCCACACAAATACAATACATTATCCAAAGTGCTTTGGAACAAAAACCTACACTGCAACTTGATTTAGCCCGAACCAGTGTGTCTAATTTTTGGTGCGGAATAGACTCGTCTTTTTTATTCGGTGCATAAATGCCGAGAAAAGAGGGAAAAAATTGGTGCAGAATAGACGAGAAAAGTGTTTTTTGCAGAGAAAAGAGGTAAAAACAAAAATTTCATGACTTTTTTTTGGTGCGGCACAAAAACAGTTCCAGCGACTCCCCTGTGGACCGATTTGGCTTATCTTTAAACTTGATTCCTACTTTTGGACATACTATGTGTTCGCAAAATTTCAACTCGATCCGATCTTGAGTTATCGTGATCACAGACAGACGGACAGAGTGATTCCATAAGCCCTGGCTCGGGCTAAAAATATGAACTACCCAGTAATAATTAGGAACTCAACTAAGATAAGATGTTGAAACTTGGCGCCTTAAGGTCACCTGACAACCCTTCCTTTATGTGTCTTGTACCTGGTTTCGTTGCATTTCGGAAAGTTTACTACCCAATTATAAATATTGAACTGAAGCATGATGGGTCCGTTGATAGCAGTATAAATTTTCTCGTGGCAGTCGTTACAGCAGGTTGCCTGCAAGGTAATATTTATGATAAAAAGCTCCAATCCACCTACATTAGAATGCAGAGCACCACCAAAGTCTTATAGCTTGAAATTGTCTAGGCGTACAGGGTTCCTGATCTCGCTCGGGAGTTCAATAATTTTGTTTGTCGTAGTAAAGGTTGGGAATAAATCGATAAACATAGTAAATCACCTGCTCCACTGATTATTTGGAACCCACAAGGCTCCACAATTTATTTTTAAGTTCGAGTAAAGATAAAGGGTATCCAACAATTATAAAATGGAAGTCTTACGGATGGAAGCTTTACGGATAGAACCTTTACTGATATATTCATTTTTGGGATTTCGTTTATCTTCATTAGCGAAAATTGTAAAGTCCCAAGTAAATTCCTTCGCCCAATAGAATTTGAAGAGACGAAAGTCCATGCCATTCGAATAATGTATCTTTGATATTTTCACAATACTATACTATTATCCGTAGTATTATTGAGTATAGCCTCAAGATTTAAATGAAACTCAACCCCGCCTATGCGGAACGGGTGAAGTATAAGTTAAAGCATGCAACCCATTTGAGCTGTTGGTGTGGTGCGGTGGTTACCACATATCCTTTTGGCCTACCAGCCACAGGTTCGATCCTTCGAACCTTCAATTTTTTTTTGCATTTCTACGCTAATTTCGGATATATTAGTAAGGATTAAATTATTTCTTCTGTGGAATACGGGTAAATGATTAGTTGTGATAAATAAAATATGCCAAATGCCCTTCATTCAGCCAGATGTTGTTGTACATATTATATTTCTCATTCAATAAGCTCAAAGTAATTTCACTTTGATATACATTTCACAATTTTAAATATATTGGTTACAATTCAGGTATTTGTTGGATGGAATATGGATAAATGATTACTTGTGATAAATATAATATGCAAAATTCCAGTTATTTAACCAGTTTGCATATTATATTTATCACAACTAATCATTTACCCGTTTTTCACAGAAGAAATAATTTAATCCTTACTAACATACCCGAAATTAGCGTGGAAATGCAAAAAAAAATTGAAGGTTCGAAGGATCGAACCTGTGGCTGGTAGGCCAAAAGGATATGTGGTAACCACCGCACCACACCAACAGCTCAAATGGGTTGCATGCTTTAACTTATACTTCACCCGTTCCGCATAGGCGGGGTTGAGTTTCATTTAAATCTTGAGGCTATACTCAATAATATCTACTAGCTGGAGCCCCCGCCCTACGGGCGAAGGATGGTTAAGATGGTTAAAGACGGATAGACAGGAAGAAGTCTGGTACAGCTAGTCTGGTTCCATTACATAACGAACAGAACGGCACGAACAACTAAGCACTCCCACACTCCTCCCCCATTTCCCCGCACCCCTCCCCTGTACTCCTCCCCCAGCACTCCCACCCTCGTACCCTTCCCTCGTACTCCACCCCCAGCACCCCATCCCTTGCCCTCCTCCCCCGTACTCTTCCCACAGCACTCCCCTCCCTCTTACTAATCCAACAGCACCCCCTCCCCCGTACCCCTCTCCCGGCGCCATCACACCCTTCCCCCGTACTCCTCCCTCAGCACCCACTCCCCGAACTCCTCTCCCGGCGCCCATACACCCTTCCCCCGTCCTCCTCTCACGGCGCCCCCACACCCCTCCCCCGTACCAGGTCGGGTACAGCTAATATTGTTCCGTTACGTAACGAACGGAACGGAACGAACAGCTTGGGATGGTGGACCAAGTCGGGTACAGCTAATCTTGTTCCGTTACGTAACGAACGGAACGGAACGAACAACTTGGGAGGGTGGACCAAGTCGGGTACAGCTAATCTTGTTCCGTTACGTAACGAACGGAACGGAACGAACAACTTGGGATGATGGATCAAGTCGGGTAATCTTGTTCCGTTACGTAACGAACGGAACGGAACGAACAGCTTGGGATGGTGGACCAAGTCGGGTACAGCTAATCTTGTTCCGTTACGTAACGAACGGAACGGAACGAACAACTTGGGATGATCAAGTCGGGTAATCTTGTTCCGTTACGTAACGAACGGAACGGAACGAACAACTTGGGATGGTGCACCAAGGCGGGTACAGCTAATCTTGTTCCGTTACGTAACGAACGGAACGGAACGAAAAACTTGGGATGGTGGACCAAGCCAGTGCCACTTCCCCCAAGCCCCCCAGCACCCCTCCCCAGTACTCCTCCACCATACCCCCCCTCCCCCGCATTCCCACATCCCCGGATCAGTTCCTCAGTGCCGACCCTCCCTTCCCCTGTACCCCTCCCCCAGCGCCCCCACACCCCTCGTTCGTACCCCTCCCTCAGTGCCCCACACACCTCCCCCGGATCAAAGCGCCATCTACCAGACAGCAGTACAAAGACTCACTTTTTATCCGGTAGATGGCGCATGCAGGCGGTTTAGAATTTATGAAGCGTTCCGGACGGACAGACGGACATTTGGAAATAATAGTATAGATAATTTTTTCAAGTTATAAAATTTATAGCATAAATGAACTTCCAAGCTATTTTTCTTTTTTTGTTCTCGTTCTTATATTTGTTTTGTTAATCACATTTTTTTCAGGTAGATACCTATATATATATTTTTTTGAAGTGTCTTTAATTCCTACTTTGCTTATTATTATGGGTTGAGGTTATCAATTTGAACGTCTTCAGGCAGGTATTTATTTTTTGTTTTACACTTTAACGGCTTTTTTACCATTATTAATTTTAGTGGTTTTGTTTTACGATAACATAGGGTCTCTTTCTTTTTTATATAAAGAGTTTATTTATTACGATTTTTGGGGGGCCCCAGGATGGTTTATCGTGGGTTTAATGGGAACTATAGCCTTTTTGGTTAAACTTCCTATGCATTTTACTCACTTATGACTTCCTAAGGCTCACGTAGAAGCCCCGGTAGCAGGCTCTATGATTTTGGCTGGGGTTTTACTAAAATTAGGGGGGTATGGGTTAATTCGTCTTTTTAGAATTACAGGTCTTTATATAACTTTTATTTCTACTTATTTTGTCGGTCTAAGACTAATGGGCATAATTTATGTTGGTTTTATTTGCTGTCGCATTAATGATTTAAAAGCTTTAGTGGCTTATTCTTCTGTGGCCCACATGGCAATGGTTATTTGTGGGGTTATATCTTTATATTTATGAGGATACAGAGGAAGTTTAATAATAATAATTAGACATGGTCTTTCTTCGTCAGGCTTATTTTGCATTGTAAATATATATTATGAACGAACGGGGAGACGAAGTTTTTATGTTAATAGGCTTAATTTTAATGTTTCCTATTTTTTCTATACTTTTATTTATACTTAGAGCGGCTAAGCCTTTCCTACTATCAATTTGCGAAGTGAAATTTTTTTAATGGCCAGAATTATAAGTTACGATTATCTTATATTTTTAGTTTTTCCTTTGGGCTCTTTTTTAGGGGCAGTATTCACTTTATTCATATTTTCTTTTTCTCAACATGGGTCTTCATATTATCTTTCTTACAGATTTAACTTTTCTAATATCCGTGAAATTCACACTATTTTTCTTCATATTATTCCAGTAAATTTTGTTATCTTAAATTCCACTTTTTAAAATTAAATTTAAGTAGTTTAATATAAAATTTTAGGTTGTGATTCTAAAAATGAATTTATTTCCTTAAGTAATTAAATTATTTTTGTCAATTACTCATTATTTAGGGGCTATAGTTTTTTTTCAGGCTTAATTAGAGTCTTTTACGGTGTGGGTTATTTTTTTGAATCCAAAATTTTATTTTTAGAATGAGAAATTTTTTATCTAAGCTCTACTTCTGTTATTGTTACTTTTTTGTTGGGTTGAATAAGTCTTAGATTTATAGGGCTTGTTTTAATTATTTCTTCAATGGTTTTATTTTATAGTTCTTCTTATATAATAGGAGACATTTTTATTGTTCGATTTATTTTATTAGTATATTTATTTGTTTTATCTATAGCTGCTTTAATTTTAAGTCCTGATATTATTATAATTTTATTAGGATGGGATGGGGTGATGTGGCTATTCTTTTAGGAATTTCATGGCTTTTGAATTTTTGCAGATGAAATTTTTTTTATTTACAATTTATATTTTTACATTATGAGATTTATTTAATTTTAATTTTAGTAATTTTAGCCGCTTTCACTAAAAGTGCTCAAATACCTTTTTCGGCTTGACTTCCAGCTGCTATAGCAGCTCCGACTCCCGTTTCAGCTTTGGTTCATTCATCTACTTTAGTAACAGCAGGAGTTTATTTACTAATTCGATTTAATTACACAATAGGTGTAAACCTATTTATTATATTTTTGGGGGGACTGACTATATTTATATCGGGGTTGGGTGCTAGTTTTGAAAATGATTTATTGCTTTGTCAACTTTAAGACAACTTGGCTTAATGATATTAACGTTGGGGATAGGATGATATGAGTACACATTTTTCCATCTGATGACTCATGCTATATTTAAATCTTTGCTATTTTTATGTGCTGGGGTTTTTATTGATTCTATGGGAGGGCTGCAAGATATTCGTTCTATGGGAGGTGTTATAATTTCTTGCCCTGCCACTTCTTTTCATTTCATTTGTGCTTCTATGGCCTTGTGTGGGTTTCCTTTTTTGTCTGGATTTTATTCTAAAGACACAATTTTAGAATTATATTTTTTAAGTAATATAAATTTGTTCATGTTTAATGTAGTGTTTTTTTCTACTATATTTACTCTAACTTATTCAGTTCGGCAAATATATATTATTTTTTTAACAATATAGGGAAACGGGGGTTTGTAAATTTATCTGAAGATATTTTAATAACTACCCCAATGAGATTCCTTATTTTGTTGTCAATTATTGCAGGAGGGGGGATAAGATTGTATATATTTCCTGTTAATTTTATTTTTTTACCTCTGTTGCTAAAAATATCAGTTATTATTGGTGTAATTTTTATATTTTTAATTTGATTTTATAGTTTAGATTATAAAGGCTCGAAAAAGATTATTTTAACAAACAGAAAAACTTATTTTGTTGGGTCTATATGATTTTTACCATTTGTTTCTACAATATTTTTTATGCCTTTTTTATCCATTGGTCACACTTTAATAAAATTTACTGATCAAGGTTGAATTGAATACATGGGGGGACAAGGGGGCATAAAAAAAATATCATCTATGGCCGTGGGAATTGATTTTATTAATCTTTTAAAGGGTCAATTGCAGTTTCCACGGGGGTTTGGGCCCTTTTCGGTCGTCCCCCGTAGAAAATCTTGGGCCCTTTTTTGGTGGGAAATAATTGGGTCCTTTTTGGTGGGAAATAGTTGGGTCTTTTTTGGTGGGAAATAGTTGGGTCCTTTTTGGTGGGAAGATATTGGATGGCAACAAATATTTATGAATGAAAAAAAATCAGAAAAAGTTCAGGTTGGGTTTGAAAATAGGTGAATATGTTTTATACGCCTTATATATATGGTTTGACCATATGTCTCTGTTCATACCCACTCCGGTTTTCCAACTCGGTCAGTTTTAGTCGGATCCAACTAAAACTAGATGGATGAGTTGCTTGGATGGTTGTAAGGCGTATGGTGGTAATGTTTTGACCATATGTCTCTGTTCATGGGCCCTAGTGGGTTAACTCACACTGGTTTTCCAACCCCGGTCAGTTTTAGTCGGATCGGTCTGAAACTGGGTACATCAGTTTTATGCATGGTTGTAAGGCGTATGGTGGTAATGTTTTGACCATATGTCTCTGTTCATGGGCCCTAGTGGGTTAACCCACTAGGGGTTTCCAACTCGGTCAGTTTTAGTCGGATCCAACTAAAACTAGGTGGATGAGTTTTATGCATGGTTGTAAGGCGTATGGTGGTAATGTTTTGACCATATGTCTCTGTTTATGGGCCCTAGTGGGTTAACCCACACTGGTTTTCCAACTCGGTCAGTTTTAGTCGGATCCAACTAAAACTAGGTGGATGAGTTGCTTGGATGGTTGTGAGACTTATGACAGTCATTATATGATCATACGTCCCTTGGACCCACGTGGTCGACCCACACCGGTTTTCCAACTCGGTCAGTTTTAGTCGGATCGAACTGAAACTTTATGGATGGGTTTCATCTATGGTTCTAAGAAATATGGCGGTCATTTGTTGACCATACTTCCCTTCCGAAGGTCCCCACTGGGTCGACCCACACCGGTTTTCCAACTGTTTCAGATCGAGTTCCATGAGTATTTCTAAGACATGCAAGTCACAAATAGACCTTTTTTTTATACTACATATACGACATTAATCTACTATTACTGAAATAACTATAATAATATTAATTTATCGTATATATTATACAAATATTAATTAGATTAATACTAATGTTAATATTGATCTACTACTATTGTAAATATCGTTTGCTCTCTCGAGTTTAGGGGGTAGGAGTCCAATATTAAATATATTGGAAGCTCACTTATACTTACGTTTTTTCTCACTAACTTATGCTGGTAAGTACAGTTTATAATACAAAATAATATAATCAAGGAGGACCACTATAAATACAATATAGGCAAAACAAGACAAGCTAACAAACTGGTTTCGAAGAAAAATATCTACCTTTTATTATGAGACCCCAAACTTTTAAAATGAGTCATAATTAACACAATTAAAACCACAAGAATTTGAAAAACAGCTTTGGAAAATTAAAAATTGTAATACTGAATTAAGTAAAACTTACAACGGACGGTTGTGGTATGGTACAGCTCCTTCACCTCCTTCTTGTGATTTCACATCTATAATGAGAAAAAATGCCAAATAAGAAATAAGGCTGAACGTAGTAATGTATCAGAATTGAACTCTTTACACCTTTTGTGAAGTCTGTGGGGGGCGAATGTGAAACCACAAGAATTAAGTGAAGGAGCTGTACCATACCACAACCGTCCGTTGTAAGTTTTACTTAATTCTCGTGCTGTTATTACAGAATCACATTTTCGATCTCCATTAGCGGGTTGAATTTGTATTGTACATGACTGATAAACTTCAAAACGACAAATAAAAATAGGATTATTCAACAGGACGATTCTTGAGACTCTCCCTCATCGCTCGATTCCTCACTACTATCTTCAGAAATGACTCTGGCGTCTAGAATCCGATGCTGTCTTCGGCGAACTCGTACTTTCTTTGGTGGTTGATGGCGACTATATCCCAAGAACCACAAAACCTATTCAGTGGTCACTAGATTACGCCAAGTTATTATTGGAATATTGTTGGAATAGAATAAACTTACTGCACAAATGTGTGCGCAACAACCGACAGTCCGAGATCCCTGCTTGCACTTGCAGTAGTATCCAGTTATAGCTTCTGCCCCAGCCCTAGAATTATCCAGTTCGATCCAAAGATTGTGGGTTTTATTTTTTGAAAACCGTGACTCCATTTTGGCCCGCAAGATTCCTGGAAACTCTTGATTAAGTGAGATATTGTACTCGCCGTTGTCGGTCGTGTGGAGCTGGGTGTAACGCTTTGCGAGGCCTATTTGGTAGACACCTAGCGTAATTTCCTCCAAATCCTCAATGGAAAGTCTCGGAAAGTCTGTAAACTCTGTTGCCACCATTGGCCTCCAGGACTTTGTATAGCGATCCATTTTAAGTTCTTCAACTTTCAATGTCAGCTCGTTTTCTTTTTCCATCAAATCCAAAGCTCTCTGCGCAATCTGGTCGTGTCTTTCACTATTCTTAGATAGAGGCCCACAGAAGCGATTGATGATGGCGCATGCGATCCGAAAGAACATGTCAATTTTGTTCAAGTAAGCTGGGAACAACAACAACATTATTTCTATTCCGACATAGATTCTAGAAGGGGGAGTTACCTCCGGGCACTGTATCACGAAAGAGCTTAAACATTTTCTTGATTCTGCCATTTACCGCTTCAATCAGCCATCTCACAAGGGTCACCCTCCGAGATTCGTTCGCTTGCTTGGTGGTAAACTGTTTGGCTTTAGCATCCATCAGTGCAGGCATGTGTGAAGGCGCCTTCTCTTTCAAGCGGAATTATTACATCCCTGAACCCTCTGTCTAGGACAAAATGATCGCCAGTTATCAAAAATTCACACTCTGGGGACAAATCGTTTATAACGTGGGCAGCTATTGCGGCATCGTTGTTAGCACCTGAAACGCATACATTTCATACATTTCAGAAGCATACATTTCAGAACCAAACAATCAACACGTAATGATCGCATCGTATTACCGTTTGCCTTATAAGGTCCAGCAACGTCTAACATATACCCTGAAGGCAAAGCCGTTATAAATGGTTTCACCAAGTGTCTCTTTTTCTGCCCGGAGTATAATTCTTGTTGCAGTACAGGATCAGTGGGTCGATCGACATAAACGTAGGTTCCATCCATGATGACAAAAACTCGCTCTCTGTCGTCTTCTTCGAATAATGTATAGTACATATTTCGGGAATGGTCAGATAATGCAGCTTCGCGAGTAATGTAGTAGAACCCAAGATTGCGCTTAACAAATGATTTTTCTGCAGAGTCGAGCGCGTTTGAAACTGAGTGGATGGCGTTACTTACGCAGCTTGGATCTTCAATGCCGAACAAATCACAAAGGACGGCCTAAAGAAAAATTATTGGCATTGTTAGTAAGTCATTAGTAATTAATTAGTAATGAAACTCGGGCTGATTTCTCTTACTTGTGAAAAATTATGACGCATGAACATCAGAAAGATCGCTAGGGCGTTTCGTTTTGATCGGTTAACGCTGTCGTTCATTTTTCCTTTCAGTTCAATAAGCAGCGTGTCAAAATCAGCCTTACCGAGTCCTACGAGCTTGCGATAATTTTTTGCGGGAACGTTCATGGGATCATCGAAGTCGTATCGACGCCGTTTTTTATTTGACATTTTGGTTAGGTCAAATATCCAGTTCGCCAATTCGTTGTCAGACATAAGGACACCCTGTTTCGTAGGAGTAATTTCGTCCATGGCCTCTTCGGAAAAATACTTGCCTTCAAAATGTCTTGCACAGCATCGGTTCGTATGAGGGATCATTATGCTTTTTTCCATCCAGACTTGCGAAAGAGCGGTCTTCGGAATTCGCCTCCTGCTATTGGTGCCACTGCATATGGTTTTTTAAATTGTTAAAATATAGTAAAAAATATAAATTATTATGGGTAAGTTTATACGGTTGCATTAAAGTCAGTATTTCTTGAACTATTATTAAATATTTCTAATTTAGGTTCTTTAGATATTGTGCTGGGGCAGCCAGGGGTGCATGGAACTAAAAATAATTATTTTTATAAGATATTTGAGTAGAGTAAGAATAGTACAAAGCGAAAACGGTAAATAAAGGAAAACGGAATCAACGATTTGGGGTACGTCGTTGATTTCTCCTCCGCTCGCTATATTAATAATGAGATATAATTAATGAGTAGTGGGTAGTAATAAGTGGTGGGTGGAGGGGTGGGGGTGGGTGGTAAAGGGTGTAACGTTATGGGTTGGTGGTAATGGGTGGTACTTTGTGGAGATTTCTTAACCGCTCACTCATGCTTTATGGTGGGTGGTGGTGGGTGGAAAGTGGTGCAGTGAGTGCGGGTGGGGGAAGTTAAATCAGTGTAATCTTCCGTTCATTGTTGGTAATTGGAAATGTGATGCCAGCAATAATCTGTATTTGTAATGCGATGCAACTAAATTAATTAATGAATGTAATTCCATGACATATTATTTATGATTAATGGTGCCGATAAATTATAACGTCAATTAAGTAATGTGTCACTGTGTTAAGCACAGTATTAATTATACGTCAATGTGCTGTAGCTATGGGTAAAAGTGTACGAATACATGTATTACAGCATCATTGCATCATAGCGTAGGTAGTATTTGGTTGATTACAGGGAGAAAGTGATCTATGACCCGCAAGTACGTATCTTTGTTAATCTTCTCTTATTTGAAAGTGGTGCATGTGTAGTTGTAATTACAGTGTGGTTTGTGGTACATTTTAACATGAGTAGGTCAGACTTGCCAATCAATTCATGCTGAACAAATCGTAATGCTTCTTTCCAGGCTAGATTGAGGATGTGTCTATGATTACGTGACAAGTGAACGCAGAAAATGTGTGCGGTTATACGTATCTCAATATGGTTTCAGTGGTGCATGATTTAATGCTTTAATTATTTGTGTCTGACCGCCAAAACACCTCAGTTATAATTTGTGATTTGTTGAGTAAACAAGTGCTTTTGAGTTGTGCGTTGAAAAAATAAACAAACATTCAAAATGGAATACGATGGAGAACAATACGTTGAGAAAATGGAGGAATTAATCCCATTTTCAACCTTATATTCGTCCAACAACGGGGAACATTCTACGAGAAAACAGCGAAAACGAAGACACAAATCTTCACATAATAACGTGAGTGATGTGAAACGTAGAAAAATTGATCAGCCCATGTTTGGTGCTGGTGGAAACCAAATCGGTTCCGGAGGCGACTATAGATGCCCAGTGTGTGGTAAAGGGTATGCAACCAAATGGACCCTAGCGAGGCACCAGCAAACGCAGCATCCTTCGCCTGTACTATCGGAAGATGACCCTGTTGATACTGATGATGAAGCCGCCGAAGAAAACACACCAGAATCTGAAGCGGAAAGTAAAGATGATACCGAAACTGAGCAGGATGAGGAAGACAACGATGAATTGTCAACATCCGGTGAGGAAACCAGAAGTGAATCAGATGACGATGCAACGACTGCACTGTCGGGTAGAAACAACGATTCGCCCCTACGAAATGTCACCAAATCCTCTTCCTTACTAGGTCACCACCACGAAACTAAATTCAAGTTAAGTCCACAAAAATATTTCAAGGGTGACCACCTACACTTCCGTCACACAATGCAAACAACAACAGGACTAATTACTCGGGGGGAAATAAATTCTCTTCTTCAGATTTGTTCGGCTGGCGAAATGGGAAAACTCGGTGTTACTACAGCTGCTTTGCGTTGTTTCATTACGGACTTGCGACCACCTAGAAGACGGTTACTGCACCATCACAATGACGAAGAAGATTATAACCCAGATGACTGGATATCGGATCCTGCGTTGCGTGTCCTAAAAGAAATATTGATCGCCGCAAAAAATGGGGAACTTTTACTTAGTAACAGCATTTTCCTTTGTATCCTACGTGCAATCGACAATGCTAAAAAAACTGTTTAATAAGTAAGTCCAGTGTCCCCAAATTCTCAATACATTGTATTGATACATTTTCTGCAATATCTTTTACGTAAATTTTTTTAACTGAAAATCGTAGGTTTGCGAATCCAGTTTCCACAAGAACAATTTGCTGTTAATTTTACTTTGAAGTTACTTAACATAAATGAAACATAATTTAATGTAATATTTTAATCGTCTATATTTGATCAATTGCTAAACAACGTAAATTCAAAGAAATTTATTTAATTCACGAAAATGTGTATTCCAACCTAATTTAATTCTTCCTAATTTATAATAATTTGAGTTGGATAAAAAATCTTTAATTAATTCCCAAAATATGCGAAGAAGGAGTAACAATATTAGTTGTCGTATCATTTCACTTTTATTTAATTTTATTATTTTTCCATAACAAATTGGGATAATAATTATTTGTTAGCTTTGTCAATTATTGGAGAAATTGCAACATAAGAACTAATGTAAATCAAACAAAATAGTCGTCGCTTTCACTTTCTAACTACACTTTCCCCTACTCAGCATAGGAAGCAACGTTAACTTTAAAGTGCACTTTACATTAGAACAGGACTTGAGTTATTGTTTATTTAAACGGGGGCTAGATTTTGTTCGGGTGACCAAGACCTGGAGCCTGGCCCTAATTGACCCACTAACATAAATTCAAGTTCATGAGTTATAATCAACGAACTGCTATTCCCACAATTTTTTGTGATTCCATGGTTGCTAAGTGACCACCAGTTTGTGGAGTACCACCATTCATGCGAAAACTGTAGTAATGTCAGCCAAATACATTACGCAGTATACAACTACAAACGGACATGGTTAACGCTTTCTCCGGGTACTCCATTCATCATAACATAACCACTAAAAGATATCGCTTTCCGTGTTGGAGTATGTAGACGCACTTTCCTCGTTTACTCATTGCATCCTTTCCCCACCAGTTTTACTTATACATCTTGTACACTCGTATGTGACATCATCACAATCATTTACATATACTTTCTCCCATTCACTTTCACCAATATCAACTCTCATATCTTTAATTAGCATATGAACATGTAGTAATGTGCCTAAATACAATTTGTTGACAAAACGTTGTGCGTAGTTACACAAATTGTTCATAATATGCTCATTAATTGCTCGTAATCAAACCTACCTAATGTTGCATTTATCTTATTACATAAATACACTTCATGCATGATATATACTGTAGCATTCACAACCCCCATTAAATACAACTAGCTGAGAACCCCCCTCAGGGGGGTGATAAAGGGGGTTGTGTTGTGGTGGCAGTTTATGACGGTGGTCGACC
>JAQIWQ010000075.1:0-28710 GCA_034695825.1 Folsomia inoculata | reverse complement strand
CAGACAGACAGACGGACAGACGGACGGACGGACAGACAGACAGAGCATTCACATAAAGCATCTTCGATACTTAATAATTCAAACGTCGACATTCATTTCAGTCCAAGTTAAAACAATTATAAACGGAAAGTCATCCTCTTTACAGAGTGAGACTCTTTGTCTCAACAGTACACAAAGTTGTTTAAAGGAATTACGAGAAGTAAAATGACGAAATTAAACAAATGCTAAAATTTACAAACATTTGGAGCCAGTGTGGAGCCAAATAAGGCTTTATTATTTCGTTCTATAACATACGAATACATGATCCAATCCAACAGTTGGGGCTGTAGAGTAATAAATGCAATAAACCTGGTAATTCATATTGTTGGTTGTAGCAGAAGCTACCTATTTAGGTAACTCTACCTACCTGCTCACAACAATAAGTGATGAATAAACTAAACTACCAAGAACTGCAAAATAATGACTAAGTGGACATTGCTTGCATGCGTGCACAGCCACGATAATTCTATGTGCAATTAATTAACCTTTTATGTACTTGGTATTTCATTTCATGGGACAGAATTGAGTGTGTCAGTAAACTAATAAATTTTGCAGGTTAAATGTCTTAATGACAGGATTTGCATATTGGTTGTAATGGAATACGTGAACCGGTTAGAAATTATCCTATGTTGCAGAAAAGGTGAGACAAACAAATAAATTGAATTTAGTTGAGTCTAAAACTAAATGAAGGATGCTATTCACATGCATGCACGATAAAAAGGACAAGTTGGGGATGTTTATTTGATGATTTATCTTACATCAACGTATTTGACATCCCGTTATAACATTTGGAGACTTAAAACCAGAACATTCAGTTCAGTTTTAAATTGATCCCTTTAATTTTTTGGCAAATCCGGTTAACCGCAGATATTCATTTCACGCAATCCAATCATCGGGCCATGCAAACGTTTATATGCAATTTCTGATACTCATTATTTCTTGTCTCACTCAACTACTATTTAAAAAAAATGTATATCAGCCTTCCTCCGTCTGGTCTAGTCCAGGTCATCTTGTTGTGTGTATCTGTCAAATAAAAAGCACAGCATAATAAATATTAAGCCAAGTTGGACTAACTAACTACCAACGGGTAGCATCATATCACGACACCATCATCATCAACCGCATCAGCCCTAAATCATGACCATCCATCCATAATAATTCATCCCAATGAGGCAAATGCTAAACACAGTAGCTGGATCCCATTAAATTAAAATTTACGTTTTTTGCCCAGGCAGCATTCGTAGATTTGGTTGTATTGTTTTTTGTACGAATCATTTTATTTTGGCATCAGTAAGATTCTCAACGCCATAAGATTCATGCACCGTATTACACTCTGTCAAATGAAACAAACCCATGTCGTCATGTAAAATGCTGTGTCTTGGCGTATTGTCATGTTACATGGAACCACCACTACTTTTTGAACCTGACTTTAATTTTGAAGGTTCATCTATCTCCACAACTAACTACGACTACTACTCCTGACTGTGAGTAAGGTAGCTATAAAGCTATAAAGCTAGCTTACATGCATTGCATCCAGCAAAGAAGATTAAATACACTCTTGCACGAGATGATACGATGATGTGATGTTACCTCTCAAATGAATAGAAAGTGTAAAAGTAAAGGCTTTAGTTTACTTTAGTCACCGTGGCGTGGATGGATAGGATAATATAGAAGAGGATGCATTGTGCACTTGGCTAAAGTTTACTCCCAATGCAATGCCCAGCAAGTTCCACTAAATGTTGTTCAACTTCAAACTCGAGTTTAAACTCAACAGAACAGCTCTTCCAAAGGCCATGTGAAAAGACAATTATATAAGGGTCTCAATTCTACTACACTAACCAATCTACAAATTCATGCAGGAAAACAAAACTGCGGAAATCAAAACCTAAGTTTACAAACTCAAAGAATTTGCAGTGCAAACTTGTGGGAATTTGAGACTGTCCAACGCACGCGTTAAGAGGCAATGCAATCGAATTGCATTCTTCGTACACGTAATCAATTGATAAAGTGATCATTTTGCAGAAAGATGACACATGGTTTTTGAATGCATCTTTCTCCATCATCATATCATGTCGTTCGTTATTGAATACGTACTTATTCCTCGTCGTACTTGTATGATGTAGTCAGTGCGTTGCGTTGCTTATTTGCTACTAGAGTATAAAACAACTTTCAACTTTAACTTACTCAAAAACCTCAACCAAATCAAACTCTATCCTTCCATCTCTTTATACACCACACCATATTATTACCACTACTACCACTAGTAAAACTAACCATCACTTTGTACTCGACTACATCACTAACCATGAAATAAAACCCCACAACATTACGAGGGCTTTATGCATTATACCAACACTACACGCCTTTGCAAAGACAATCTCAGCTCAACCTCGGACCTCTCAACAACAAACTCCAGCCTTCCTCCAACTTCTTATACACGTTTCTGAAATCTTGTTACAATTTCAAAGTTCCTCTCTCACAAAGCATGAATAAACTGCCACAAACATTATCCTCCAATTACATCACGTCTTTTAAAACACTAGTTGAATAAAGCTATAATATGTAGTTGAGCAAGCAAAACTGCACTGATCCGGTTTCATGTAACAAACTCTCATTAACAAATAAACGAGTGAGTAAAGCAACGCGAATATCCGCCACGCCAGGCAACTTAAATTTCAATCCATCTCTGATATCGTATGATCTGACTTGATATCGATCATTTGATAACTCATTACAATAACAAAAAGTGATAAGTAACACAAAACTGCAATAAGTAAAGAAAGTAAAGTGATACCGATCAAGACATTGACGCAAACAGCCCCTTCAAAGTGATAAGACAGACACTATAGTGAGATTATAATCATTGCAATAACAGATCAATCAGTTCGAAATTATTGCATAAATTGACAAAGAGCGAAAGTGTATGCGAACCTCAACCAGAAGCCAATTCTGCTCTGTTGACTAAATGTGGTTGAATGAATGGATGGATGCACTACTCAACTCGAAACGTTTGGAGAAAGTTAATCGAGCTTTCCCCATCCGAACTAGAACAAATCCTCTCATTGACAATAGTTTTGGTGACTACGACGAGTACAAAGACACCACCTTACCATCTCCACAACCGCTTATTGCCGTATCATCCAAACACAGAAATTTCTTGCTCACACTTTTGATACGCCTTCGAAGAACAAGACGAGAGCGAGAACAAGATAAGACTACTCTACTCATCAATTGATCAGACAATCGAAACAAACAAGATAAGAAAAGGGCTTATTTATTTTAAATGTTTATTAAATACCACCTTTTACCATCCACTTTCATTCTCTCAGAATTCATTAATCCTTTTGTGATATACATAGAATGCCAAGGATAATCTCATTTTGTAAGGCCAGAATCAAATATTATGAAAATAAGAATTTTATCTAAAATCACAACTACTGCAATCATGTTTATACGAGAGCATTTATACGAGTAGCGTACACGTGTAGAAGGTATAAAATTACATTTGACTGGACTGTTTAAAGCTCAAACTATTTGCTATAAATGAATCAATGCTTCTTTACATTATTCTAGTAAGCTTATAATAATAAAGAATACAAATGTCTGGATAGCATTAATATTTGTTAATTTGTTTGTAAAGAAAGAGAGGAAGATTAAGTAGTTGAACAAGCTAAAAGATAAGAAATTCATGACATTTCATCACAGGTTTACTTATGAATGTTGTTTAAGCCTGAAAATATGAAGTTGTTCTAAGAAAGAATCATCACATAGTTGAATTAGTGTTATCTATTTTAGATATTTCAAAGAGGATGTTACAACTTCCCCCCGACCATGTTATATTGCCGTGTGCAGGAGTTTATCAAATGTGAGACCTACAATAAGTTGAGAGTCTTTCTTATCTTGGTTGATATAGCATAATTGTTGATAGTTAAGTAAGCATTAGAAGAGGAGGAGGTTGTTGGGAGGTTGATAAGGATTGATGAAAGAGTAGTAGTGAGTTTATTTTAAGGAGACTGGACTTTCTGTATGTATAAAAAGAAGCCAGTCTGGTTGGTGATAATCCATATAAGTTTAAGTAAATATTTTATCCTTATAGTATTGGTTAATATAAAGGGAGTTAGTTAATTGGAGAGGGATGGAGTATCGCGTTGATAAGATGATGGAATGGGAAGACGGGGAGAGTCGTCGAGTAGTGGGGAAGCGAGTTAAAGTTTCATCGACTACATCTCCTACAGTCTTAAAGAGTGGACGCGAACCAGTGGCAGTACTTGTTGGGAATATTACTTGTAGTATTGCGACTTCTTCCTCGCAAATTTCTTATGACCAACACGAAATACAAGACCAACCCACTGATCTCAGCAAGAAAAAACAAGACCAACTGTTACCATTAAAACTGAGGAAGCATAAAACTATCCCACCACCACTTGATCTCAGCATCAACCTGAGCTTACACCATAATAACCACCCTCTGGTCACCCAAATACAATCTCAACAAACTCACCACCACAACCACCAGCAGCAGCAGTCCCCATCGCCTAAACATAACGACAAGAATCTTCCGCTGAGGAAACGGTAAGTAAAAACTAAGCAATTCTTCTTCTTTTCATTCATTTTCTTGCCCCACAAGAAACAACTTGTTGCAATTCCACTACATAAACTGACCACGAGGCTAGGCCTGGCACTCACTCATTCAATCCACTCATTCACTTACTTTTTACGTCTACTTGGCCACATACATTCATTACAAGACGGTGCAGAATCAGTGGTACTCTTGGTGTGGTTGTAGTGGTCAATGATCACTCAGTCAGTGAGCGTGGAGAGCCGCAATGAATCACCAGCAGCACGGCGTCTTCGTGTGGTAATAGTAGTGGGAACTCATTCGCACAATAGTTTACTTCCCCCCTCGGTTAGTTCCTTCCGCCCATTTTATAATTATTACGTGTTTGTCAAGAGTGGGTGGGACACTACAAGAGTTGAAGCAAAGCAGAATATCGAACCGTCAAAGTAGACGTCAAAGTCAACGTAGTAGTGGTTTCGTCTAGTGTAGTGTGCCGATGCACCATAAACGACTCGGACAGGACAGGAGACTCTTTTTAATTTAATTTATTAAACAACATAATTACAGGTATTTAAGTCTTTTTATCTTGCATAGAGAGAGGTCATATTTTATACTCCCATCGTCATCCTTCATTTTTTGTCGCAGTCCTCTTATCTCGGAAAGATCTGGTACACTCCAGTAAATAAAATCATGTTGGTTATGGTCTGGTCACTTTGAAGACCTTAACCTCTGGTTGATTTGATGGGGTAGGGACAACATTAAGAGTACGAAGGGTTAATTAGTTAGTGTGATGCACAATGTGATGTGACTTTTGAGCAACAAAACAAGGACACGAGTGCATTTACTTTAAGTGGAATCCGTTCAATTTTTTTCTAACCTACCCAGAGAACGAGTTGTAGTAAAATTTTACTACGTTTTGAAATTTTGTAAGGAGGTACTTGTGGTGGACAGGACACCTATTTTGGAGTAAATTGTCCGTGCAAAGTTAAAGATGTGGAGATGAGACTTGTTTGGTTTGTGGTCAAGAAAATTAAGGTGAGTAGGTATAGGTGCAGACTATGCAAACAAATAAGAAGGCCGACAAGAGTCCAGTCCAGGGGAGCTCATCTAATTTTTGCAAACTGAAAATTAGAGAGATGAAATCAGTTTTTCAGTAGAAAAGGAAATGAGAGTTTGGAGGAAATACCTAAATCAAAAGAGACGAGCATCTCACGGTTGGGTTGTTTTCAGACGGTGGCATCATATCAAATTTTTATCTTCGTTGCATGATGTCTACTACCTGCGTGTAAGGTAAATTCACATAATTGGATTACTCGGAATGTTGAATTCAATGTGTCCTATTGTATTGTTGATTGTTGTGAGTGATGATCGAGTGACTCAGTCAGAGCAGGGCATGGCATGGATCATGAGACGATCAGACAATACAGTAGATGAGACAGAATGATGCGGAGTTAGTATTATTAGCGCTCGGTCATCAGAAAAGGCAAATATTTCCCCTAATTTTTTCATTAAAATTGTAGAATATGAAAAAAGGTGTAGGTAGGTAGGGCCTTCTTTGCCATTGACTCGATTATTTTGTCTGCATCTGACGTGATCAGACTTTGATTTCTTCAATCCATTCACAAAATGCAAAAAAGCAGCCCGACAAGAAGAGGACATAGGCATATTATAAGTAGAGACTGTGGGAGAGGAAATAAGAGAATTGGAATTTGGTCCACACAAATCTCGTTTCTCGTCAGTTCTGTTCTGTTGAGTTGGTTGATACAAACCTAATGTATGCAACACATGCAAGTGTTGAATGTGTTTAAATTGCTCGTTAAAATATTTCAGCTGGCATAGCTGGTCTCCCGTCCCAATGAACGGTCAAGACGAGTCGTCGATGGTGCCCTTATATCCGGACGGTAACAATACAAGCCCCAAGACAGGTTTGGCAGGTGTTGAGACCGCGGTGACCACCCAACCCAACAGTAATAGCAGCAATAGCACCCAAAACCAGTATCACCATCATCACCACCATCTTCCACCCTACCAAAACTCCCCTGGGGGACATGGTGGACACACCTACACAGCTTCCGGCAGGTGGCTGGAATTTGTTCCAGTTTCCACACCCACTACTACCACCAGCAGCAACAACAGTGGCATCACCTCAAATCGCCCAACGCACAGCAACAGTTCCAACTCTAATGGTCACATAAATGGTCACCATGCTCATAGTGGGACCAGCAGCAACGGTGATCTACAGACACCGACGCCCTTCTACACCCCGAATGAACCTTCACCAAAGTTCATGAACTCGCCCGTGTTCAGCTACTCGAACCCTGATACTGCCCTTTACCAGGGACCCTTCTCTCCTATGAGAGCGTCCTCTCTGTACCCTCCACCCAGTAGTCCATTTACGAATCTCAGCCTGAACTCGCCACTATTGCCCCTTAGTTCGGCAGGTGGTGGGGGTGGGGGTGGTAGTGGGAATCAAAGCTCGAGCTGTACTCCGATAAGCTCAATGAGTTCATCTAGCTCAAGTTCTTGCTTCAATATGATTCCCTCCACGCTTCTTAGTCCGGCACCATCTCAAGCTAGCACAAACTCTCTCAGCTATGAAGATCTACATGAAAAATCGCTCAACTTTTTTCAACCTGCTTGGAGTATTTTCACTGCTGGTACGAAGATTCGCTTTGTCACTGGGATGAACTCAATGGATTGGTATCCTGTAGACTTCTTGGCACAGGGTGGCGACTCACTGGGACTTAAGGGAGAATATGCGCCACATGGACTTGAAGTCAGAAAGGTAAAGCTAGAGGATAGTTGTTAGCGCAAAAAGTTTGTCAACGCATTTCTTCAAACTCATTCATTTAACCTCGTCTAATATAAACCATTCCATGTATTGAGAAAATGCAAAAACGTCAAAAGTAGGTCTTTCATGATATCATCCAAAATGAGACGCTATGTCTCGAGACAAAACTCTGCCAGTCTGAAAGTCTCAAATTATAAGTCGTAAACTGCGAAACATCCTCGTTCAAAGTCGTAAACTAAAAAAAGTGGAATGACATGGAATTGGCCATCAAGTATCAAATCCAACCCTGTTATCCTATGCCAAATTCTGGGTTTATTACAGCTTATTCATAAGTGGGTGATCGATTGCTTCGTGAGAAAGTATCCGATGGCATTTGTACATGTCTCACTTTTTATCCGTTTATACCGATACCGATACCAATCTATCTATTTGTTGGATGTATGGATTGATGGATGTCAATGACTTTACTTTGGTATAATACGGGATTAAATAGAGGAAGTCTCAATTGCTTATCATCATGCATGCTCTGTATTGATCCCTATTAAATCTGTTTTGATAATGACATAAGGCATAATAAAATACCATAACATTAGGCACAAGGAGCAGGAGATAGGGATTTATTTGGGCTAGTCAATCACTTGGTTGTCAACTTGAATTGATGTCATCTCAACGCCAGGCCAGACGGGGATGAGACTTGTAAATCTTTTTTGAGACAAACTTAATCTGAGAATAAAATAAGGTTGCGTTGAATGTTATGTCATGTCCATGAGTGATGCAATGTAATATATATTTACCGTTATTCCTTATGAAATATTTATATTATTTCTCTCTTTTTTTATTGAATCTAGTTTATTGTGACGAGCTCAGCCAAAGAGAGGATCCAAGTGAGATAATATATTAAAAGTAAAGTGAGATAATGCTAAAAGATGAATAATTATTTTTTTCCAGTTAACCTTTTATCCAGTTGGCGACCCACATCATCCAACTATTGAAGTCAACTGTGAGCCTGGGCATCCATTCATGGTGGATAAGAAGGGTGAGTCTTAAAACTAATTCATCCACTTATTCACCATATATTACACTTTGCAAGCATAGATCCATTTGCTTCAAGACGTGAATAATTATTCATATAGCAAGACTGTAAACTTGCATATTTAGACGGGCTATTCTTCACGTCTTATCAGAGGCGGAAGTCGTAGTCGCACAGCCGGAAATTTAGTGGTCATAAAAGTTTTCCAGACTGAATAAAGTTCTTAAAAACGGAGAACAATGATGAAATTTTCTATTTACTCTTTGACATGTAAATGGCCACCACAGCACATTACTTTGTTTGCTTGATCTTTATCATCTCGGAGGATTTAAACCGCTTTAGTATATTCCGCATCTTTTCTGTTTCATTCATAAAGTATTCATTTGTTTTGTTTGCCTTTAACTGATTTGATTGACCATAAATTAGAATGAGCTTCATTTATTTTTATTATACAAAACAATCGAGCCACTCAATAATTAACTTGAAACTCTTTTGTTTAGGATGGTGCGCTGTAAAACCCGAAGTGTTCCATGAGATTTATGGGACACAATGTCAACCGTTGGAGTGTGGGGACGTTTGTCTTAATATATCAGCCGCTAGAAGCCCCAACCAAAACCAAGCTAATAATGCTAATCATAATAGTCAGTCGCAGTATCAGGCCATCCAACATCATCATCACCATTCGCATTCAGCATTTCCTTCACATATCAATCACAATGGGAATAATCACAACCAGCTACATCAGTCCATAAAAATGGAACAAATTGATGTAAAGCCTGTCCCAATCTCGATATTGCCACAAACCCAGATATCTCATCATCTCATTCACTCGTCATCATCAATGGGAATGAACTCATCATCGTCTGCTGGAAGCCCTAATAATGGTGCGTCATCCATCATGAATGCTAATCAAAACGCTATGATTAGCCGTAAAACATTTGCAAGTCCGATGTCCAACTCACCTGCCAAGAAGGCAAAAGAGAGCAAAACGAAAAAGGGAAGCAATGCTGGTAACAATAACGCCAACGTGGGGGAAAATAAAGGACGCCGACCAATGAACGGATTTCTCCTCTTTGCAAAAGACAAACGACCCGAATTGATTCAAATGTATCCTGGAAAGGATAACAGGTGGGTGTAAAAAACACAAGGAATGATATTAATAATTGTATTATATAATATGTTGAATTTATTGTCTACAGATCAATCAGCGTCCTACTGGGGGAAGCTTGGCAAACGCTGGATCCCACAGAACGAGAGAAATACTCGTTGAACGCCAAAGTTCGTGCTGAAGAACAAAAGCGGATTCATCCAGACTGCTGGAAACGGAAAAGGTCACAGTCGATTAATTCTTAATTTTTATTTGTTGACAGTATAATGGAATTATATTTATTGCTTATTCAATCAAATTCAAGCTTATTTAATGAAGATCTCTGTAATATTACAAGTGTTTGTATGTATCGTATACATATTATATTATTATACTATTGTTATCATTTGTTAAATTTTGTACTTATTGTTAATCTGTACATTACATTCATATTTACTTTCACCTTTTCTTGGTTTACATGTGACATGGTAATTGTTTAACCGAGACTGTTTTACGTAGAGAATCATTAAGGTTTTTTACTTATCAATGATAACTTGGACTTATCATTCATGTGTGTAGTAGCAGTTGAGCTGTAGAATTGTCTTGAGCACTTTGGTGATTTTGTTCCCTTTGATACAAAACGGAAGTGAGAATTTGCGATTCAGTTAAAAAACCTTTACAAAATGCACAAAAATGCAATGAGGACAAGCATGGTGGGTGTGTCTGGTGGTGGTAGTGGCACTACTGAACTGGACTTTCTTAAATCTGACATTGATTTTCCATTGACCTTGTTTGTAAATACTTGCCACAGGTATATAAAATTGCAATAATATCCAACCAATTGTGTCTTCCTTTAGTGTTAGTATAGTGAATGTGATATAATACTTGAGAAATTTGACAATCACACAAAACTTTCAATTTCCATTTCTCTAAACAAGAAATGAAGAGTAGTGCAAATATTTATATATTCTCATACAAATGATGGCGTCTTTCATTCAATAATTCATAGGCATAATAAGGTAGTAGAGGCACATACCCAAACAAATGGATCAAAATATTTCACAGTTTTAAATTTTACAGACTATTTATCAAACATATTATAATTAAATTATCCTATAATAAATAAAAGAAGATAAAAATATGGAACATGTAACGTTTAAGAAATTTACGAGTTTAGTTCAAGGATCTCGATCAAATATAAGAAGGAGAAATATGTGTTATTTTATATTAGACTTTACATTAAATAATAAATACATTTCTACCATCACATCTTGACCAAAAAATATAACATCAATCTCTTTAAATGATCCAACCATTCAACCACCACAAATAATACAATGCACCAAAAAAGCTTAAAATGCTATTAAAATGTATACCGTTTTTTTACCTTACATTTGTTTAACTGATAAAATAGAGAGAGGGATGATGGATCTCGGGTCTATTTCTTTTGGAAAGAAAGAAAAACCCTTAATTAATTATTTATAGGAGGATAATAATAATTAGGGCCATGTAGACGCTCGCTCATGTACTGTAAATTAATCCCTTACAATTATCACATGTAATGTAATCTATCCAATTTGTAAAACTTTATAAAAATGATGCATAATATAGATATAAATACAGCAATTTGGAACAAGATTTTTAATTTTCTCTTCATTTTTCGGTTTGCATGAATTTTTGGCATCCTCCATTACATATAATATGCAGGCCCTTTGTTTAACCTCGTTCATTCATCGTGTGGTGGTGGGAAAAAAGTGCTTTTGTAAGTAAATACAATACACCACCACTGCTTCTAAATTACTATTCACAATTTCACAAATAAAAACTTTTATCACAAAAGTAGGATAACCTTACCAAAACAAGTTGTACAAGGTGGGTGTGGTTATTTGTATGATGATGAGGTCAGTCTATGTTTATGACGACGTCTTAGCTCATGCTTCTGATTGCATTCCACATCTGAGTGGAAGGGTAACTTTTATAACGTTCATTTTGTCATTTATTATTATTTTACTAAAACTTTGGATTTTTTCAGGCGGAAATGGTTCATGAATTGATCAAGGCTTGTGGATTGTTGGATCATGTTGAAATTGTTCCATCTCGTCCAGCCACAACGGAACATCTTTTAACTTTCCACTCTACTTCATATGTCGAATTCTTAACTAATTCAACTATTGACTCCAATGCATCTACTTTTCCGTTGGGGGACTTGGATTACTTGGATGATAGAATCAACCCTGCGGAGGAGGAAGAAGAGTTTGGATTAGGTTAGGTTCAGAGAGAACACGTCTTTTTTGTAAAATAAGTGCTCATGAATGTTTTATATTAAGGTTATGACTGTCCAACATTCCCAAACATGCTGCATTTTGGCAATGTTATTGTGGGTGGAACTATTACTGCGATGGATGCAGTGATTAGAGGGGCAAACATTGCCATCAACTGGAATGGAGGGTGGCACCATGCACAAAGGTCGGGAAATAATGTCGACCAAAACAGTTGATTTGTTTCTAAAATACATGTTCTAAATTTATAAAGAAATGAAGCCAGTGGGTTCTGCTACGTCAACGATATTGTGATTGGGATACAACACCTCATGAAACACTTTAAAAGAGTTTTGTACATTGATTTAGATTCGCATCATGGTATAGTGATACAGAAAATTCATGAATCAGTGAGGGTGATCTTTTGTAAAATATTAAAATATTGACGTTTCAGGTGATGGGGTTGAAAATGCTTTCAGTTATACGAATAGAGTTCTCACGCTATCTCTCCATCTTTATGAGGTCGGATACTTTCCTGGAACGGGACGAGTACAAGATGTGGGATTTAGTCGTGGGAAATACCACGCTGTCAACGTTCCTTTAAAAAGCGGTATCGTTGATGATGATTTTACTTTAGTTTTTCAAAAGTAAGCGTTTACGGAGACTTAAGTTGTTTAAGGATTCTTATTCAAGTTAATTGCTGCTTGGTTGATTACTTACAGAGCGTTCGAATCTGTTCGTGAAAACTTCGACAGTGAAGTGATTGTTGTCCAATGTGGATGCGATTGCTTAGCTGGTGATCCCTTAGGAAGCTTCAATTTGACTGAGAAGAGCTTAATTCATTGTGTAAAGAAAATTATGGGGACCAATTTACCAATCGTGTTCTTAGGTGGAGGTGACTAATAAGAAATTCAATTTCGTCAATTTGATTCAATCATACTGCCACTGCAATGCACAACGCATTTGTTTATCCATCAGGTGGATACTCACTGACCAACGCTGCAAAGGCATGGACAGCACTAACATTTACTATTCTCAATCGTGAAATTCCTCTCGACATTCCGGAGCACGAAGTAAAGATTGCAACACAGATAAAGCAATACATTAAACGTTTGTTATTATAATATTGTATATTTTGCAACATAGTTTTTCACATGCTACGGGCCCGATTTTACCTTCGAAGTATCCACCGGATTGCGAAGAAACGAAAACAGTATCGAGTACTTAACTACAGTACTGCAAGGGATCAATGGTATAAGCATTGTACTGACTGCATGAACTTGCCACCAACTAACAACTCATCTTTCTAAAATTGCAGACAATTTGACAAGAATCCCAAAAACTGTTTCATCAGCTACTACAATATCTGACACCACTCAAATTCTTCAGACTGATAAAGAATTAGGAATTCCTCTTACATAAACGATTAGCTAGCCTGGCGTTTGTTGTTATAATTTTACCCTGCACCTCCTGTCTAGCATTTTTAGACATTTTTATACTTGAAATAAATTATGATCTGTATTCATGAACTTTCATGAAAGAGTGACGAGTGTGTTTTACCATGTTTGTTGCGAGAAAAGTTATAGATTTGCCCAATGTCCTGCTGCGGGAGCCACCACTTTAAAAGTGTCATCAACTCAGTAAAACAATACGATAAAATAAAATATTATGTCGTAATTAAATTTTGAACGACACATGGCATAATATTTCAAAATTTTATATTTTACATTTTAATTCCTCCATTTATTTACGAGTAGAGTCATTCACAAGAAATAGTTTAAACATTGTATTTTAAGCTGGACAGTTTTCTTTTCGTTTTTACTTTATTTTATTACCTGACATGATTTGTGATTAGTGTTTCTAATTGTGATAACTATAATTATTTGGTGACATGACATGACATGGCACGAAAACATTGAACTGATTAAAAAAATTCTGATTTGTGATTTAATATAAGAATTAATAGAAATGATGGATAAGTTTGAGTCGGAGGACGTAAAAATAGATGGATGGGAAAGTCGCTTACCTTCGGATATTTGTACAAATCGAAGAATATTTGATGAGATATTCTCACTCGACACCTGGAACAATGTTCTCATTCCGGAACAAAGAAATCGCTTAATTGTAAGTTTAAAAGCATGCTTGGACTGTATAAATGGGGATCATTCCATAATGATTGACGATTTAGCACATCTTGACTTGATTTATATATGTGCCAATAGGAAATGTTGCCAAAAGAAGTTGTTGGATCACCAGAAATACTAAAAAAGACGATCGAGGAATTGTTCAATGGATCTCTCACCCTCTTTTCGCAGAGCCCTTTGGATAATTTCTTTGGAAAATTGGAAGCTGGCCAATTTGACCCGGTCGTAACGGAAATGAAAATTAACATTAAGCGAGAGTTGAGAAAAGAGTCGATACGACAATTAAAAAATTACCACACCAAACTTTTGGAAGACATAGTTGTCTCGAGGTATCCATTCTTCAACTTTGTTAAATATTGTTTTAACTATTAAATTACATTTTGACAACTTACTTTAATAACTTTATCCTTCTAGGCAGAGATACCTGAACAGATTGAAGGCTAGAGTTATCCCATTGACAAATAAGTCTAGATCCAAATCTAAGGGAAAAGCAGCTGCAGCTTCCAAGTCGAAAAAACAACCTGGGTTTGGGGTACTGCAAAATGCATCTTCAGAGCTGAATTCGAAGTTATCTGGAACGACTAATAATATTATTGCTGGGGGTAAACCAAAACCTCAACACCAACTTCCAAATAAACCCTTGATAAAACTTGAGGATAAAGACAAGTCTACGTCAACTACGGCTGTGGCAAACGGGAAGAAGAGAAAGGGTAAAGAAGACCCTGCGGAGGGATGTAAACCTGCGGCCAAGAAATCAACTAAACCAAAACCGATCTTGTCAGTGGGCAAGACTCTTCCGTCTGGATCTGATGTGACAACGACGGGAAGAAAAACAGGAAAAGCAAGTTTAGGTGATCAATCAGATAAGAAAAATACACCACCGACAGTAGTTGTAAAGGTGGAGAATTGCTCAAGTTCTGCCCAAAAGCAGAAACAGCAATCTCAAGATCAAAATCAGCCCACAATTATGATATCTACACCCGCACCTGCAATTGCATTACCTCAAACTTGTTTCGTGACACATTCTTCATCAGACAGCATTTTGAATGCTGCTCTGACGTCTGACAAATTGTTAAAATCTTCCACTGTCACAAATTCGGGAAGTATTTATACAAGCCCGACAAAAAGTTCGCCAATCCTGGCATCCCAGTTACAAGCTTCACCTCAAGTTTCTGTAAAAATGGAAGACAGCTTAAATTTTTTCAGCCATGAATCTGAATCAGATTCGGGATGTATAACTCTTAATTATCAAAAGCTGGAAGATAAGTCAAGTGAGGATGATTTGGAGAGTAGTTCTGATGAATTTGAAGCTATTCAACCTACGATCGGCTTTGGTACTTCACTTCCTGCGTCGACCATTACCGGAATGTTGAGCCCGACCTCAACTTTGACAAAAGTTTTGTTTTCACCAGGAAATACTTCTACGCCAACTTCCACAGCATTCGCCAACAGAATTATTCAAGTACAGCCACAACAACAGCAGCAGCAGGACAGTGCTGGAAATAAGTTACCTCACTCTAGTCCTGTGTACATTTTGAGCACGAAAACGTTGTCGGAAGGTCACCAATCGCATGGAAGAATAATACAAATTCCCAAAGACGCTATGAAATCCATTCCAATTTCAAGCCAGCAGTTGGCATTGCTCAAAAGCCCCCAAATTATTGTAAAGGGAACTTCAATGGATTCAGGCATTCGGCAGCAGCAGCAATTCATTCAGAAATCAATTGTTACTGGCCATCATCAGGAGGTTATTAGAATATCAAACGCTGATCTGTTGAATGCAAAAACGTCTGGCAGCGTTCATTATGTAACTAACTCAGGGAAAAACCTAATTTTGCATCCGGTAAGCTCCAACGTCACCCAGTCTGCGGTTAAGATAATGTCAAGTAGCCAAGTCATTTCATCGAGTGGTATTCCATCTGCTTATGCGAATATAAATCTCACCACTCCCACGTCAGAGCCAGCAGGAGGAGTACAATTCCTTTCAAGCACAAACCAGCAATTAAAATTGAATGATAGCCTGTCCCTGAATTCGTCGAGTTTACTGGAAAATGACGAACTCAACCTGAGTTTAAGTTCATTGGGAAGTTTAGGACTTGGTGGAATGGGGATGAATGTCAACAATATTAGTAACATCAGCGCTGGTAGCCTTGACGGAATTATGGATAGCGAGAACATGAAATTAGGTATGGACGTAATTGATAAAATTGATGACCTGTCAGTGTTGGATGGAAATCCTTTCGATTCGATTCCAAACCTTAGTGATGAACTGGATGGATTAGATTTGGATTTGGTGGATGGACTATGTGATTTTGAGTAAGTATTTGAGTTCTGAACGTGTGAAGCTAATGTCCTGAAATTGACATCTTGTCTAACAATTGTGTTGTGATTGCAGGGGGTTGTTGTCTGACGAGAAAAAGTACCCAAGCTTCTTTTCTTTGATTCGAGAAGTTTTATGTTCAACTCGAGATCATCGTATGACACTTTTGTGTTTGGAGAAAACAGTGAGAAAATGGGCAGCCAGTTCGGGTGCTGCTGCAAATTCATGGTATTTAAAAGTGTCCGATTGGAATAATGGCTTGATGACTGCGCTGAATTTTTTAGCAGGAACTTACCAAGGTAAACAAACTAGTGCCCGTATTATAATAGCTTTGATCACTCAACCATTATGGGTTTTCAGATGTGCATCCAGAAGACTTTGTTCCATATATTGAGTACAAGTACAAGACGAAATACTACCAGGTAATCTGTTACTATAATATCAGTGTTTCATAATATGGTTATCTTATTATCTTATCTTAGTGGATTGGTGCCGGACGGGATGGTGATAACAATTTGACGCCACTTTGTTCTATTTGGATGGAAAACTTAGAGCGACTTCCTTCCGTCAAGAAAATAGATGGTGAAACTGAAGATCAAGAGGAGGAAGACGAAGAGAATGAGGATTCTGAGTTGACAGAGGATGCTAAAAAGAAAAATAAACGACCCGTGACACCTCCACCCCCGCGATGTGTTACCGACTGGACTGTGCGGCCATCAACGGAAGAAGAAAAAAACTTTTTCAGACAACAAGTTAGATGCTTCACACTCATAGTTATAAAATGATCTAAAATCAACGTTTTCAATTTAGGAACGCTTGAGATTTGACAACCCTCACAAAGCATTTACATACACAATGCACTGCTACGAATCTGTCGTGGGTAAGAATGATTCCTTACTATTCACCCAAGAATAATCCATTACTGTTACTACTATTTTCCAGGTCCCGTCAAAGGCGTTTACTCTAGTCAGGTTGGAATGACAAATAAAGCAAGAGGACACTCGTTGTTGGTAGATGACCGACCTCCATATGTCACAATTTTGGCGTTGGGTAAGGGATTTTATTTTTACTTCCACGTTGTGCTCAATTTTAATTTTGTCCTACATTGCAGTTCGAGATGCGGGTAATTACTGGCTCTTTATCTTATCAAAAGTCGATCTTGATACAATTGGAGTTGTCTGCTCGGTCTCCTTGATTTCACTCAGAATGAAAAGTGGCGTCAAATTTGCAACAATCCATTTCACAAAAAGATTATTTTAAAACGAATTAGTAATCCCAAGAGAGATGCATTTTCGTTGAAATGAATAATTATCTATTATAATGCTTGTTACAATTGTTATAGTGGCTCGACTTCCAAATGGAGAAGGAACTCGATCTGAAATATGCGAAATGTTACGAGACTCTGCATTTCTCGCTCCAGATGCATCTAGCGTAACTTTAAATAGCGTCGTGAGTGGGGCACTAGATAGATTGCACTATGAGAGAGATCCATGTGTACGATATGATTCTCATAAAAAAAGCTGGATATATTTGCATCGAGACAGAACTCAGGAACAATTTGGTAAATAACTATACGATATAAATCTTATGCAGTCTAAAAATAACATTAACATTAATTTTGATGATTTAAATTTAGAGCGTCTTCACCACAATAGGAGCTACACCAAATCCACAAAATCAAGAAACAATACATCGCGAAAATCTCGTCGGACAACAACGAAAGCATCAACACCAACGTCTACAACAACTACAGTTACAAATGCATCTATTGCTGGTTCTACCTGTTCCACCCCAGTTACATCAACATCCCCAATCTCGTCAACTGGTGCCACCGGAGCAGATGAACAAATATTGTTACCTTCTGAGCCAATTAAAATTATCACCTCGGGACTAACAAGTACTGTTTCAATGCCGCAGCTTCTTCAAAATAATCAAGGACCGTCTATACCAATTTCCACTCAGAATTCAAACACGGTGCCAAGGTCAGAAATTCAAATCAAAAGCGATGGTCATGCGGTCGTGAATTCCAATACGGCCCTGCAGACCATAAAGCTCACCACAACATTACCGACACAACCGTCTGTTGTCAAAGTTAGTAATGTAGCTACTAGCGAAGCAGTTGGGGTCCCTCCACCTGCTCAATATTTAGTCCAAATGTCATCAGCGCCATCAATATCTCCAGTAACTCAAAATGCAATTCAACTCCAGTCTGGTCGGACTATGCAGATTCAAGGATTCTCGAGTAATTTGTGTACTACTACCAGCACCGGTGAAACTATTGTTGTAAGCGGTCAACAAACCGGTACAACTTCTGTCGCAACGCCACAAGGGCAAGGATAAACTGATATCATAATTTACTGTATATTTGGATATTCTAACTAAGTATTTATGACCTTACAGACAAATGCTGTTTGGACCTCAGACAGTTCTTCGAATTGCAAATGCGCTAAGATTGTCACAATTAAGGCTTCCCGGAAGCAGCATACCTGGGAATGTCCGGGTCCCCCAACATCGAATTCTTTTAACAAGAGGCGCCGTTCCTGGACAACCCGTACGTCAGTTATTCTACACGGAAATGATTCTGTCACTGGGGCGGGAATAAGTTATTTATTTTTATGATTACAGGGAATTCTTCTCGGTCATACTTCAACTGGTCAAACGGTGATTCTTTCCACAACCGGAGGAGGAAATGTAGGTAATTTTCAAACCCTGTCGACATCAACAGGCCAAATTCATGCACAACTTCAACATCAAGAAAGCATTGGAACAATTTCTACTGGTGGAAACGAAGTCGCAACCCCTCAGACTTCTTCACCAACTTTAACAACTTACTCATTAAGACCAATGCAGGCTTTGTCACAGACATCACCTATGTTGAACACGGCCAGGCCTATTATGGCTCCAACCCAGAATTTGAGTACCAGCGGATCTATTTTTGACAACCACTCGTCTCCAAAAATGTTGCAGTTGAGTATTGCAGGGGGCTCAGCGCTTGTCAAATCTGCCATCGCTACCTCAGCTACTAGTACTCAACCTGTCGCAACTACGGTGAATATATCACCACAAACGACTCAAGGTGAATTTTTAATAACGTCACCCAATCTCAGTGGACTTCATTCTCAACGCCATCCAGTTGGGTACACCATTGCTACCGTCCGGGGAAATACCATGTCTCTTCAACAAGGCCAACCTACAGCAACAATTAATCGAAGTCAAAATCAGATGGTACAGTCTGTTCTTGGACAAAATCAGACCGCAATATCTACCGTTGGTACATCAAATACAGATAACGCTAGTGACCCTAGCAGTGGTGGCATGACTCTAACACCCAATTCGACACCAATCATTCTACGATCTGTGCAAGGTGATCTAATGCTTCCAGGACATATTGCTCTCGGCAAAGGAGGTAACATTAATTGACGTGCACACAAACTAAATTAAATTGTACCTCAAAATCACGGTTTTATATTTTAAATTTTCAGGAATCAAGCTGTTCCCATTCCCGGTAGGAAACAAAACAATGTTAGCCAAAATAATTCCTCCACATACTGCCAATTCCACGGCGGCAAGGCCAACGCCAACGATGAATGTCACAGCACCAACAACTGTGACAACGACACCCGCCGACATTCCAATCACTACTACTACCACCTCTTCGTCCATCTTTAATGTTAATGCTTCTGTTTCAACAAAGTCAAACAATCCTCAAACTCAGTAGTCTTTTAGTAGGAGGCAATAGTACGACGTAACAGTAGGAGCAGTAATGAAATATTATAGACAGTTTAGTTACTATACAGTTTCTTCTTCTTCTAACTTCCATTATAATTAATTTAGGTTAGAAATCTTCAAAAGTTGTGAATCTCACTCATGTTACATACTCATGTTCAATTATTCTTTTAATGTTACGTATGTACAAAACTTGTACATATGTATAATATAATTTCCTAAACTTGACTGCTAACTGCGATTCACCTAATTATTATTACGGATTAATTGCATATTATATTTACATTACAACCGTTGATTTATATATTTTCCTTATCATCTCTATTCTGCATAATATTGCTAGTGCATTTCCTTATCATATTTAATCGTCGAGTGGTAATTTTATTGCAATGCCCACCACTTGAAGGAGGGGACGCACGGAGACTTAATTTACTTGGTGAGTGAACATGTTGAAGGTGGTAAGTCTTTTCCAATTGTGAATTGTAAGTCAGTTGGAGATCATCGATAATTAATTAATAACATCTACCCATACCCAACAGTGAACCAACTCAATTAAAAGTTTCTAAATTTCTAAAAATTTAGGTTTTGTGTGTTTGAAGGTTAGAGTCGACGAACATCTCCGAAGAAGGAAACCCCCTAATTCTATCTGCATTGTCCCTCTCCCAACTCAACTTGTTCTTGTGTTCTATTCTGTTCTCATCTATTTAATCAACTCTGCTCTCCTAGCAGGTTTACTGGGTTTAGGTGGTTTTAGCCATCCTTCCTTTTGTCTTCTCTATACTCGGCAAATTAAGCTGACTAAATTAACTAGAAGACAGTCTTCTAGAGGACTATAGTTAGTGCTCACTCACTAGCTCGGAGTAAAGCCAAGTGCACCGTTAGCCGACATATCTAAAAATTTGCAATACGTAAGTAATCAGTGAATAATCATATCGGGTGGTTCGGTTTGGTGCTGTACTGTCCTGTTGTGCTTGTAGTTCATAGCTCCGTTCTTCAAATTCCATAGTGGATGGGGTGCAATTTTTTGGTCGATTTTAGGATCATTTTGTCGAGAGTTTTCAAATGTGTCTACTTTCTGATGGGGTACCAAATTTAACATTGGTTCCCATGTCAATGTAGGTCCAGAGAGAAAGTAGACACATTTGAAAACCTTCGACAAAATGATCCCAAAATCGACCCAAAAATTTGCACAATTGCACCCCATCCACTATGGAATTTGAAGAGATTATTGTGTGCTTTATCGTACTTGCACTGTGCATTTCGTTCGTGATCCTTGTGATTGAGTTTAAGTAAGTGCATGTGTTACATTGGGTAACCTCTCCCTTATACCAGCCAGCCACAAATTATATAACCTGTCCCTTGAATAAAAACTTAATTGAAATTGAATTGGACTGAATCATATTGTTTGGTTTAAAATTGCAGGCTTGCTGCTGCCATTATTTCTTTGATTGGTGGGTTGGGCTACCTCCTCTATTTGTCGATCCGAGATTAAACGATGTACAGATTTATCCTAAATTCGTCGTCGGCTGCTGTTGCGGCCAACACCCTTCTCAGGGTGGGGACCCCAAAGAAATCTTTACTGACCGTGGCACATCGTTTGACCTCCACAACTGCCCCAACGGCTGCAAATTCCCTTGGTACTACTGGGGCTACAACGAAGGATCAACAAAAGACATTCTCTACTGCGGCAGCTGAACCATTTCTTAATGGCTCCAGTTCAGCCTATGTCGAGGAAATGTATAATGCCTGGCTGCAGAATCCGGCTTCTGTCCATGCTGTAAGTTATTACTTTCAGTCAACTTTTTTCCAGGAAGCAAAGAAATTTCACTAATTGTTTTGGTTTGCGTTTTATTTGCAGAGCTGGGACAGTTTTTTTCGACAAACGGCATCAGGTGCTCAGCCAGGTGAGGCTTATTCGAGACCACCTTCCCTAGCCCCTTCTGAACGCAATACCGTTCCCTTATCTGCGTTTGGTGGATCCTTTGGTGCAGGTTTAGTTCCAGTCGGAGGTGGTGGACCAGCAGTTGGATCCGCACCTATTTCTGAAAAAATCATTGACGACCATTTGGCTGTTCAGGCTATCATTAGGAGCTACCAGGTATGTCTTGGAGCTTTAAACATGTCCAAATCAAATTTATTATGTACTGGACAAGTAACTTTGCGCTTGGGAGGGCTTTTCTTAATACAACGATGAACGCAGTTTGCTGGGGTTGCCAAAAGTCGTGACGAAGACAGGGTTTAATTATGCGCTAAATAATAATTGACACATTTGGTTGAATTGTAGAGTCAGTCAGAGCATATTTATGCTTATTTCCTGTCCTCTGTATTATTCGTAATGAATTTCCAATCACTCAATCTTTGTTGAGTTTGTTTTACCGTATTAGTCTTGACCTCGCCACGTATTTATCGTTTTGCAATTGTAACATTGTGTAGTTTTTTGTATTTTCTGTCGCACTGTTTCAGGTCGAATGTAGTATAATTTTAGTAGCAACTTGAAATTATTCTAAAATTGCAAATTAGCGTAGTATTTTGACATATTAGAATGTGTCGACTAAATAATTAATGTTTAAAGAAAATCATTGGACAATTTTCCATGAATTTACTCTAGGCTCGAGGACATCACATTGCCAAATTAGATCCTTTGGGTAAGCTGTAATTTGTAGATAGATAGAAGGATCTTCAATATCTTCTTCTAATTAGGGATCGTGTATGCTGATCTTCACTCCAAATCCGAACTCAATAATCCAAAGGAAATCGTCGTCCGAAATTACATGCATGGCTACGGTTAGTTTATTTCGTAGCTGTTGGTATAATTTCCAATACCGTCAATTACTTTTAGTAACAGTTATTTAGGGAATGTTGAAATGAGAAAAGAATACGCTTTGCTTCAAGCTTTGCAGCATGTGCATGTGAATGTGACGATACTTAAATTATAGCTTTTCTCTTATTTATGTTCAGTATTAATTATTGTCATTGTCAGTCGAAATTGAAAATATTTTAAAACTCTTATTATTATTATAACAGTAAAACAAAAGGTATATACCTAGCTGGTACGTATGTGATTAATACAAAGAGTGTGGTGTGATTAATACTAGATTCGAGGTCATAACATAGCACACTTGGACCCACTGGGTATTGGTAGTGCTGATCTAGACGACTCCACCCCTCGGGAGCTTATCTACAAATCCTATTCATTTGGTAATTTCCTTCAATTCTACCCAATGCAATGAAGCCTTCATTAAGCTCATTTATTAGCAACTATACTTTTACAGACAGTTTTACTTAATCCGCCCAAGTTTCATCAGGTTTATTTTCAGAATATTGGCTGGATAAAACTTTGCTGATTAGAGAATAGTTTAGTATTTAGGGTGTGCCTTCGTTTACTAACTACTCCAAATATTGACCTACCTATGTGTTGGACATAGCCAAATAGTATAGCATTGCCAAATAATATTTGAGGTTTTCGTTTGTTATGTATGTCACCGTCATGCTAGAAGCACAGCGTATTTGATTATGATGCAATATCAATTTCATGAAGAAAAATTTCGTGCGTTTCTAACTGCGTGCAGTTAGCCTATAATTAGTTGATACTCACTAATTTTTGTATCTACTATAAAACAGAGGAAAAAGATATGGACCGGGTTTTCAAACTACCAGCTACCACCTTCATTGGAGGAAAAGAAAAAACCTTGAAGTTGCGTGAAATTCTGAAGCGATTGGAAGATGCATATTGTCGCAGCATCGGTGTGGAGTTCATGTACATTAACAGTTTGGAGCAATGTAATTGGATTCGAAAGAAAATGGAGCCTCCTGGTGTAATGGAATTTGACAGCGATACAAAACGACTTATTCTCGCTCGAGTTACAAGAGCATGGGGTTTGGAAGCTTTTTTGGCAAAGAAATGGTCCAGTGAGAAACGGTATTTAATTTGAGTTTGGTTATCTTAGGATTATGATTCTAAGCAATATTCCAGCGTATTCTAGCAATACGCTGGAATAACTCACTTCGATTTAGTTAGAATTTTATTATAATGAATTTTGTGTTCTAGTTTCGGTCTTGAAGGTTGCGAGATGTTAATTCCTGCAATGAAGCAAGTCATTGATAAATCCACACAATTTGGAGTTGAATCCATCATCATGGGGATGCCTCATCGAGGGAGATTGAATGTCTTGGCTAATGTTTGTCGAAAACCACTGGAACAAATATTTTCGCAATTCGCTGCTCTAGAAGCAGCAGATGAAGGAACTGGAGATGTCAAATATCATTTGGGAACCTACATCGAGCGATTGAACCGTGTCACGAACAAAAATATTCGGTTAGCTGTAGTCGCTAATCCCAGTCATCTTGGTATGTTATTTATATTAATTAACTCATTTACTTTGTCGCTGTTAGCTATATACGTACCGTTTTAATTTACAGAGGCTGTGGATCCAATTGTCCAAGGAAAAACTAGGGCTGAGCAGTTCTATAGAGGAGACAACGAAGGAAAGAAAGTCATGTCCATCCTCCTACACGGTGACGCTGCTTTTTGTGGCCAAGGAGTTGTTTTCGAAACTTTCCACTTGTCTGAATTACCTGACTACACGACTCACGGAACAATTCATATTGTCGTGAATAATCAAATTGGTTTCACCACAGATCCTCGACATTCAAGATCAAGTCCATATTGTACAGGTTAGGATAAGGCGTCGTTTAAAAAACTCATTCATTATGTGATAGTTTTTGTAAAGTTGATGTTTGAGTTTATTATTAATCAATGTCTCGTTACCATCAGATGTTGCAAGAGTCGTGAACGCTCCTATTTTCCATGTTAATGCTGACGACCCTGAAGCAGTAATGCATGTGTGTAACATTGCCGCTGAATGGCGAAATACCTTCCACAAGGACGTTGTTATTGATTTGGTGTGTACTGTCGTAGATCTGTCCAGCTCTTCTAGTGACAGTCCGGTTCTAAAACAATGCCATTTTTAAGTAGGTTTGCTATCGGAAGAACGGTCACAACGAGGTGGATGAGCCTATGTTTACTCAACCCCTGATGTACAGGCAAATCAAAAATACCAAAAATGTTATGGAGAAATATTCCCATCAGTTGAAGACCGAAGGTATTTGATATTCATTTGGCTGTTGCCAAAATTGAAAACAATTGCAACACGTCGTTGTTTTACCAGGCATTGTCACTGACGAAGAAATCAAGGATGTGAGAGATAAGTATGAACGAATTTTGGAGGAGGCGCATACTGCTGCTAAACAAGTGACGACTATTAAGTACAAAGATTGGCTGGACTCCCCATGGTCTGGATTTTTCGAAGGAAAAGACCCCATGAAAGCTTCTCCAACCGGTGTGCATGAAGAGACATTAACTCACATTGGAAAAAGGTAAAGCTAGGCGTACATGTGACTAGGATCTGTTTATATTTTTGTATTATTACGTAATTTACATAGATTCAGTTCTCCTCCACCCAATGCCTCCGGTTTTGTTATCCATAAGGGTTTGGAACGTATTCTAAAGTCTAGAATGGAAATGGTTGAAAATCGAAGTGTGGATTGGGCGTTGGGTGAGTCCCTATTTAATTTAATTTACAGTTCATAGAATAAGTACTCGTTTTATAAAACGCATCATTCCATGTATATAATTGTCCAATTTCAACCACATAATATCTAGTTACTCATTTTCAGGCGAGGCTATGGCGTTTGGTAGTTTGTTGAAGGAAGGAATTCATGTCCGGTTAAGTGGGCAGGTAAGCTTTTTACGCGAAGACATTTCTTGGGTCATTGAAAATCTAATTTAGAATACTCCCTTTTAGGACGTCGAACGCGGTACTTTCAGCCATCGTCATCACGTTCTGCATCATCAGACCGTTGACAAAGCTACATACCGACCACTTTGCAATTTGTATCCTGACCAGGCACCATACATTGTTTGCAACTCCAGCTTGTCTGAATTCGGAGTCTTAGGTACCATTCAATTAAAACCGTGATGAGCATATTTATTTAATAATTTTGTTATTACTGCGCTTTAGGTTTTGAGCTTGGCTACTCAATGACGAATCCAAACGCTTTGGTTTGTTGGGAAGCCCAATTTGGAGATTTCAATAACACAGCTCAGTGCATCATCGATCAGTTTATTTCATCTGGTCAGTCAAAGTGGGTACGACAGACTGGGCTGGTTCTATTGCTCCCACATGGTATGGAAGGAATGGGACCTGAACATTCTTCAGCTAGACCAGAGCGGTATGTTACATTATTTTAATGAATGTTGTTGGAAAATAAATTACCTTACCGAGGTTTTATTTTTACAGATTCTTACAAATGTGTTCGGATGATCCCGACGTTATTCCAGCACCCGGTGATGACCTGGCAATTCGACAACTTCACGACATTAACTGGATTGTAAGCTTTCATTATTCCCTCGAGAACAAAAATGTATAATTGCGTTGCTGATTCCTCAGGTCGCCAATTGCACAACTCCAGCCAATTACTTCCACCTTTTGAGACGCCAGATCGCATTGCCATTCAGAAAGCCTTTGATTATCATGACCCCCAAGTCCCTCCTCAGACATCCAGAGGCAAGGTCGAGTTTTGATGAAATGTCATCTGGCACCAACTTCCAAAGGATTATTCTAGATCCTTTGGGACAACGTGATTGCAAAAAAGTTGTTTTCTCTACTGGAAAGGTTTGTTGTTTCAAATAGATCTGTGGCCAGTTCATGCTTATATGAGTTTCTTGAATTTTTTCAGGTGTACTATGACTTGAAAAAAGCCCGTAACGAACGAGGACTAGACAATGACGTTGCACTTGTTCGAATTGAACAAGTATCACCGTTCCCATACGACCTTATTCTTGAAGTGGTCAAGCAGAATCCCAACGCTAAATTTGTGTTTGCTCAGGAAGAGCACAAAAATCAAGGGTGCTGGACTTATATCGAGCCCAGATTTAGGAATCTGGTCCCTGACAAGCATCTTTCGTGAGTATTTTTAGACTATCTGGAGTTCAACAAAGAAATTGAATTCAATAAGTCTTATTTGAAGGTATGCTGGTCGATGTGTTGCTGCTTCGCCTGCAACTGGAAGTAAGCATCTGCATTACAAAGAACAGGCTCAACTTTACCACGACACGTTCGAAAGGGATTAAATAAGATATACATTAATGTAAAAATATATGTACAGCACTGGTTGTTTTGACTCAAAAACTTCTGAATACGAAATCGAATTTATTTTAAAATTGATGTCTTTGAATTCGGATTTGGCGTGGGTTCAAACGTGATTTTTAAAAGTCAACAGCAAGTAACACTTCAAGATTCAATGTTAGTAGTACAGCATGTTCCTTGTAAAAGTTATGTAAACTTTTCCCATTTAGTTGCAGGTAGTAGACGGCCGTAGTATACGAGATATTATATTATTACCGACGTTATAAGTATTAATTTCTAGTTTCAACTTGGTTGAACCAAATCTCAGTTTTAGTGATCAGTTATCCAATACTGCGTTGAAACCAAAGTACCTAGTTAATGTGAATTACTGCTTGAGCAGTAAATAGTACTTGAAATAGAAATAGAGTTGCATTTTATAGATAATAGATAGTCCTTAATGGAAATTGAGTTGATCTGTTACATGAACCATTTCTTTCATAGAAGTCAGTATCCGAAGGGTTATTAATCACTGATGAAATAAAATTAAAAAAGACCACGTACCTTATTTTCTGTCACTGCTTCATAAAATGTATGTACAATTTTATTATTACATCATAAATAATCAGGTCTATAGTTCAAATTCAGAATTAAAACATTACATTTTTTTGCAATAACAATTGATAAAAAATTAAAAGATAAAACTGCATAAGTTGAAGTAATATGTTCCCAAATTCTCACTTAATCAAGCTACAAAACTCCTATTCCATATCACTGACTGTGACTGTACTGTACAGCTATACGCTATCACAAATACTCTAATTGAAATTCGTCCCCTGGCTGGTACTTGACAATTTGGAAGCTGTAAAATTGCAATTACAAGTAATTAAGAACTGTAGAATGTCGAAAATGATCAAAAATAACCGAATGCGTGATAACTTACCCATCCGCCACATAGCATTTCGGACCCCTGCTTGCAAATCAAAAAAACTTTAAATAAAAGAAGCGCAGTGAAAAGATTACATTGACATACCCAGTGATTAGAAATGTTCTATCATATCCCATGTACAGACCATGAACTGAGAGGGCAGATCTTGAAACCCAGTCCTGTATAATTTGTTTCGCCGTAGTGGACGCACCGGCAGCAATGATCACTTTTCCAATCATGAAGATTTTTCCCGCAGCGGAACTGATGCCAGCCAAACTTGCTAGGAAACTGGCCGAAGCGATCCCACCAGCCACTATGGTCAGTGCCGTCAATGTGATGATTGTGATTGGAAATACAATGTCTTGGAGGGTGTCATACCCATTTTCACCGTTCCATAAGCGTGCCTCCAACGTGAACCATACTTTCCCCACATCCCTGCAAACGTTAAATCATATGTGAATTATGCTCATGCATATTGAACAGTTTTCATGAAAGTCTCACCTTTGAATACATTGGCCAGGTTCCACTTCGTTTTGGTAGTATAGGGGTGTAACTTGCTTCATTGCCATGTTCACAATACACGTCGAGTTATTGCAGATTGATACCGTAGACCCCATATTGCATTGATTTTTTTGCTCAAGTACAGTAGAAGTAGTAGGGAACGTATCTGCTTGCAAAATTTTCAATAGTTTAACAAATAATGTC
>JAQIWQ010000074.1:0-28941 GCA_034695825.1 Folsomia inoculata | reverse complement strand
ATTGTCCAGTAGGCAGGAGCTCACAATGAGGGTTTAGTTTCATTGTCCAGTAGGCAGGAGCTCACAATGAGGGTTTATTGTCATTGTATTGTATGCAGGAGCTCACAATGAGTCCTTATCCCATCCAAAATACTCGCTGGAGCTCGCAATGAGCGATTATCCCGTCCCAAATACTCGCTGGAACTCACAATGAGCGCTTATCATACCACAAATGCACGTCAAAAGATAAAATCGGTGCTTATCACATGGTAACTGCTTGCAGGAACTCCCAATAGGCAGGTCAATAACCTTTCTAGATATTTCATTATGTCATAGAGTTCATATGTTCTTCAGCGGGAAGTAGTTATTCACCTTCACCATTGACTAATTTCAAATTTTACAAATATTTTTCTTTCTTCAACAGTTTACGTGAAATTTATTGTTACACTTATCTTCAATTTACGATAAATATCTAATTTCCTTGTCAACCGTTCAACACATGAATCATTACTCAATACAGTCAGAAATAAGTTTTCATTACATAGGCTCGCACAAAATCTTTCAATGTTCCTATTGCGGTCGGCACAAGATATTTCAAGTGTAACTCAAACTTCAGCTCATTATTATTTTAATACAGACTGAATTAAAGTTTACGCCGATTGTCATTCGTGGTTGATATTTGATCAGTTCCTGGTCAAGCACTTGTGATTCAAGGTCGAAATGGAACCACCAGAAGAAGACGAACCTGAAGTGGTCGCTGAACCTACTCATGTGCTCGCTGACGTACTGAAATCAGGTGCAACCAACATTATCGATGTTGCCCGGTGGAAAACTAATAGGGGAGAAGAATCATTCGCAATGGAAGTGCTTTCCGGAGGACTGCTCAAATTTCCAAATGGGGAAAAGATGAAAATGACCTACATCATGTTTTGCCGAGAAATGGGACTTTTTGGGGACAACAAATTTGACGAACTAGAACAATTCATGGTACCTAGAGTTTACGTTAACTAATTTTATAATTAATCTGTACGGATTTGTCTTTAAATCTTGATCTAATTGACCGTTACAGATGCAAGTACTTCGAAAACAAATGCAGCAAGGCAAGCCAATGTACCGAATAACACCGTATGAATCGTTGTTTTATCCATTTCAAGCACATGAACTGCGACTGATTAACCTTCTCTCCGTAACCGAAAAGAAGCCAAAAACCGTAAGGAACTTTTTTTAGCATCCACTATTATAAAATACATTATTATCTACTTTTAATTATTTAGAAACTTGTGGAATTTGTCCATCCTGTCGAAAACATCGGTGGCAATAAACGGAAAATAAAGATTTGTTACATTTCATCCGGATTGAGAGATCACACCACGACACACTTAATTCAAGGTGTCTTGCGCCAACACGACAAATCCAAGTTTCATATTACTTGCATCAGTACCATGGACGGACAATCTGATGACGAATTCGTTGAGAATTTGAAGTGCTATTGTATAGAATATGTTCGGTTGGATCCATTAGGAATGGTTGGTTTAGTTACTGTATGCCTTATCTATATTGTTTATTGCCATTCATGAATGCTTAATTAAAACTAGAACATGACCCCAAAGAAAATTGCAGAAATTCTGGCTGGATACAAGTTTGACATAATTATCGATCTCATCGGGCCAACGTACACTTCGGTGCTTCAAGCATTCCATTACAAGCCTGCACCTTTAATCGTTGGATGGCTAGGCTACCCTTCGAGTTCCGGTCATTCTTCAATTGATTACATTGTCGTTGATCAAAGACTTGCGCCATGGCCAGAATGCTCAAATGCAAACCAAGAGGCTTGGTTTGTCGAAAAGCCGGCGTATATGCCAAATTCCTACTACATTGGGGATCATATGAACATGTTTCCTCATCTAAAGTATTCAACAATGGTTATGGCAGATGTATGCTAGTATGAAATTAATCATAAATCTTGACGCTTTTAAGTTTATGCTAAAGTATTGAATATTTTTAGAATGATGAAAAACTGATTCTCAATTGCTGCGAACCAGTTCCGAACTGCCTGCAGTATCCCACTGAAATTCGATTGATGAAGGTATATTGTGAAAGAATGCCAATATATTCTAAATGTTTAATCATACAAGTTTGTAAAATTGTCGTAGACTATGTTGGAGGATGAAGAGCCCAAAATTTTGTTACATGGACATACGGTTTACAACGGAAAGTGGTTGTATCTAGAACAACCTCGCGTGGTGAAGGGCTTGGAGAAGCTACAGGAAGGAATCGTAGTGACATCACGAGCACAATACGGGTTGGCTGAAAACCAAATTATTTACGCCAACTTCAACGACTCGAAGAAATTGTCAAAAGAATTCATGTCGAATGTGATTGAGGTAAAATGTGTCTAAATTTGCGTGAAAAAGTATTTATTTAGATTGATGATCAGAATAATAAGGATAATAATAATAGATTCTGCATGGAGTTGCTGGTTCCCTACTTTGGGTCAATGAAAGTAATGAGTTTGTTATGACAAGCCTTCGAGAATTTCTGGTTAAAAATGGACTTGCGGACAACAGAATCTATTCCTCTCCATATAAATCCACCAAAGAAGAAAATGTTCGTCGTGGTGTATTGGTAGATTTGTTTCTTGACCCATGGTTGTGCAATGGTCACAGCACAAGCTTGGACGCATTATGGAGTGGAACTCCTTTACTTACATTGACTGGACACGCCTTTCATACCAGAGTCTCAACATCCCTTTTGGACGTTCTTCACCTTCCGGTTCTGTGTGCTCCAACACAGGAAGAATTCGTGAAACGAGCAATTTTTCTTGGGATAAATCAGCCAGCGTAAAACAACCATAAATTTAACGTAAACTTTTTTAATTTTCTTAGTATATTAGTAGCGTATAATAATGTTGCAGACTATTTCGATTGAGGAATCTGATAAACAATAGGAAACTCATCTCTCCCTTGTTTGATACGACAATGTTTACTCATGACTGGGAGTCATTGTTGTCTCTCATGTGGGAAAAGTACACCATCGGTGAACAACATGATCACATTCCTCCAGATACATCATATATGGAATGGACGGTTGGAACAAATTAATAATTAATTAGATATAGACGCTTATATTTAAAACTGTTACGTGTTTTCATAGCGAGACATGATGCCACCCATTATGGACTTTGTTGATTGATGAATGCCATCATCTACGACGTTTTCAACAACTGCATACAACCAACTACAGTAGGATCAAAATTATCAACATGTACAAATTACCCTAGTCTGTATGCAAGAATTCTAATCCTACTTGAATGTTTTGGCATTTCGTAATATGCTAAATAATAGTATAAACATGTAAAAATTTGCGTGGAATATGAGTAGTTTTTATTTCTGTCTACTGCTTGCTTTTAAATCATTAATTTGAATCAAATCTTATTAAGCTAGCAGTTCATATCAGTATATTTCATTCAGTTATCATCCAGTGATGCATCTTCTTCCGACTCGTTTGGCTGGAGCTAATAATAATTTATAAAAGATACATAATTTAGTTCACATAAACTCTACTTTTACATGTCACATTAACGTTTCATTATTCAACAATGATACCTGATTTATTATCGGGCCGAGTGGATCTCGTGTTGCATTTTCTCGCCGATCGGAAGACGGTGAATGCTGTCGTTGTGCAGAGGACTGCTTACTTTCTGCGAAAATGGATTAGAAATGCTAATCGTATTGTTCTTTACTAGTCTTTTATTAAATCGCCAAAATAATGGAACCTTACCATTCTCTTTCCCTGCCACATCATCTTGTTGTGGTTTGAAATAGTCTGTTATCTTTGATCGCTGTGAACGTCGGACAGGTTTCTTTACACTTGTCCCCCTCAATTTATCCAGTTCCTTTTTCTTTTCTTTAATTTCGTCTTGCAGAACATCTCTGGTGACCTTTGCAGTTTTTGGATTCTTCTTCTTTTCAACCAAAACCTTCAGTTCCTTGGTCAACTTGCTAATAGATCCGCTCATAATAATGACTAATGAATTTAACAGTTCACTTCACAATAGCATTTAGCGATGAAGTCTTTGTATACTAAACAATTGTCGTGGACTTTGGTTCCCACACACAATCATGTTTCATCATACAACCTTCATCATCACAATGCCCCATGATATGACGCATGTAGGCAGTAAACCACACTCATCACTGGTTGATGTCCGGCTTCCAGACTCCACGCAAACTTTTTTATTTTCTTGATTAAATTTGAAATGCAATATTTTCATTTTGTGACAGTTTACGTAAATATATAAATCCATACATTTTCCGTTGTCCTGCCAGCCTAAAAATTATCTCAGGTAAAATCTGACACATACATAGAGCTCGCAAATTTTTGAATCTCATCATCACCCACACTGACTCTATCAAAAGTTTTGCTTTTCGGTGAACTGATTCTATTTACAACTAACGATACTGATCACAACTCTTTCAAAGATGAGTGATCCTGCTCATGCTAGTGCGAGTGATTTGGAAAAAATTAGGGAGATTTGGGGAGCTCTAAACAGTGAAACTTTCGACTATGAAGCTCAGATGCCGGAAATTGAACGACTATGCGCCGTCTACCCCACATTGTCCGCCTTGGCGTACCTAGTCTGCATTGCGAATCGAAACAGATGTTTCTGGATGAATTACAACGCAGAGCATGACAATTGTGTAAGCATTCATATCCAAACCATTCACTCCGAAATATCTAGAGTTTCTAATATGGAATTGACGAATATCTATTTAATTTGTAGAAAGCTTTGGTTCTGAAAGATATAAGGAATCCTAATCTAGGATTGGACCAAGTGTTGGGATGGGATTCCTACCTTCCGTTACACTGTGATTTTTCGGCCCTAGAATGTAAAGAAATTCTGGAGTCATTGGTCCGTATTTGCAAGACGAATAAGGTTAAACGCCATTATTTTAATGTGCCTATTAGTAGCCCTAAATACAACAAAAATTATCTCTTATATAGATTCTACCAGACCCAGTCAACGCAAAGGTTTCAGATTTTCCGTCTGACATTATGACTGTGGGTTACTTTGGCTCGACATTCTTCCACAACGCAATTTCACATCTTGTAATGAACATACCAGAGTACCATGATAAAGAGAAGATTTCCGTAAACTGTTACAACGCAGGAACAGGAGATGATGACGAAACCTTGTCACCATATGACATTGTCGTTCGCAAAAGTATGAGAAAAAGTTGTAACAAGTTCCGGCTTCTTAATTCCGTACGTATAACATTATATGCATCATTTTACCACAACGTATAATATGTACTAACTAGTACCATTTTCAATTCATCAATTTGTAGAAAGACAGTTTCCAAAAGCAGGCCACAAGCATTAAAAAGGACAAATGCAACATTTTGGTGGACTTGGATGCCTTGATGGTTGGTGGTAAATTTGCAGTGTTTGAACATCGGCCAGCTCCAATCGTGCTGTCAATGGTGGGTTATCCAGGGACAAGCGCAAGTAAACAAGTACAATATGTACTTGCTGATGAGAGGATTGTCCCCCTTACAAATATTGACTGGATGACAGAAAAAGTTGTCTATATGCCACAATCTGCACATGTCGGTTGTCATAAACGAATGTACCCAAACGTCAAGTTTGCTGTTCGGATGAATGGTGCTCAGGTTTGTTTAAATTAAAATCAAATGAATTAATTTCAAGTGTTAAAATCCAATAAATATATGCATAGGGTGCAAGTATTTCAATTAGTAGTAATCGCGCAATCCCATTGATCACTACATCACCTCATGCATTCCAAGAATATGAAGTAAGTAGACTTGTCACTTACTAAAAAATCCACATGGCAAATGAATACTATTCAACAATTTATACTATTTCAGAAAATGATCCTAATGAAAACCCAAAGCTGCATCATAAATGGTCATAAAGTCCTCAACGGAATCTTTGAACAAACTTCAATGCTAAACATCAATAACAACCCTAATCAATTGGTGATAACCAGTAGAAAAACGTACGGACTACCTGAAGGGCCCTTAGTCTTCGCATCATTTAATAGCGCTTTCAAACACCACCCTGCACTTTTTCATTCTTGGGAAAGGGTATGTTTTCAATTTATCCTTGCATATTTCATCTTCAAATATTTTACGTAAACTGTAGATTTTGTTGGCTGTTCCGAATTCCATTTTGTGGATTTGTTGTTACAATGAAACGGATTATAATACTCGTATCTTGGACGCGGCTAGTGCAGATTTACGGGCGAGAATTTACTTTTCTCCATCTTGCTCGAAAGAAGAGTATATTCGAAGGGGCTTATTGGTGGATCTGTTTCTTGACACATGGCTGTGCAATGGGCGTGTAACCACTTTGGATGGTTTGTGGAGTGGAACCCCAGTGCTAACTCTTGAAGGAAATGCCTTCCACAGACGAATAGGGTCTTCGTTTCTCTACGTCTTGCAGCTTCCGGTACTCGTAACTCATTCCAAACAGGAGTACATTGACAGAGCAGTTTGGCTTGGCCAAAATCCAAAAACGTAATAACCATTTCGCAAATTTGAAATTAACGGTTGGTTAAATCAAAAGAGTTTACGTAAACCAATCTTGTTTTAATTTCACTTATAGATTGAATATCTTACGAGAATTGATTGATTCAAGAAAGCTGGTGTCCTCGTTATATGACGTTCCACAATATGTATCCTGGTTAGAGAACAATTATCGAAAGATATGGGACCGATTCGTGTCTGGTCATTTGCCTGATGTAATACTACCCGAGTCAGGGCATGAAAGCTGGATGGTAAACAATGTACAGCAATTTGTTACCAAGAATAAAACAAAATAGTTTCAAACATTTTTGTGTAATATAGAAATTGCTCCCAAGCGTGGATTTGAATATTCTTGCAGTTATGGCAGGTATATTCGTACTATCTCCGGTCACCTCATATACAGATGAAGCAATGGGATCCATCTCGCCACATTCTGACAATATTGCATTTGAGCCTGCATCACCTTTATCCCGATGCAGTGATTTGGCTACTCCCTTTCAAGCAAAAGGTCAAGGTCGTAAAGCTTCAGGGTTGATTCGGAGCGGAATGAACAAAACACCATCACCAACAGATGAACATGCAGATGCATCTATGAGTCGCAAGAAAATGAGACCGTTGCAACTTTTCACCCATCTTCAAGGAGGTAACGCCTTGTTCAATACAATAAAAAAATATTGTATTTAACGTAAACTAACTTTTCTTTATAGTGGCAAATGTTGTTGATACGCCTTCGCCTAGTCAAGAAGCTATTACTCCAGTTGGGGCACTAAGTAAAGATTTTTCTCGTGCGTTTGCAAGTTTACGTGCTATTCAACCGGTGGGAACAGAAATGTATTTGACGCATCATGGATCTTTCCTTCGACACCCAATTCATTTCAAAGGTTTATTTTACATGCCACTTTATAGTATATATCACAAGTTAGTTAACGTTTATTATCTTCATTAATTTGCAGCACCTGACAACATCAACTTGATTAACTGTGGACTTCAAAACACATTCTACATTGGTCAGAAGGCAGTAAACCTTTTGGTGTTTGAAACAGGAGTAAGAGATGTGCTAAAGTCGTTGATGACACCTTCAAATATTGATGAAACGTGTATGGGAGCTATAATGGGAAATCAGTTTATGCAGTTACTGGAGGGTAATTTTAAATAAAGTTTACGTTAAATACATAAAACTATTGAACAATTTATAATTCATTGTATTGTTGTGACAGAATATTTTGATGATGGACTTCCTGCGATGCCATATTCACTGAGTATATGTCCCGATTTCTTCCGTTCACGCAGTGGATTGCTTTTCGAAACTTCAGAACAACTTGCTTGGATAAACACATTTTATGACCAACTCACTGGAGATACTATTGAACCGGAAATAGGATTCAGGAACATTTTTGACCTTGAACGGAATGAAGAACGAACTAGAACATCCGTTCGCTGTTGTTTCTGTCCGACCACACCCCCAACAGTAATGAAGGCTGATGTATTTGTCGGCGAACACTTTGTTCAATATCACAGTGCTCAGGTTGGTGACAAAGTAGCATGCAACAAGTGTGGAAAGGATATGACCAGATTGTCAGTTGATGCTCGTCAAATTCATTTGAATAAACACAAGCGAAAGCCTATATGCAAGGAAATGTATTATGGACCTTGTGAAGTGGAAACTGTTCCGAAATCTGAACCTTTTCTTGTGAATCTGAATGGTGAGTTTTAAATAAGGTTTCAAATAAATCAAACAGAAAATGTACTAAAACCATGTCGTTTTGTGTACAGAATCATTTCAAAAGGCTGCAGAGCGATACGTACGAGAAGGTGAAAAAGTGGGGTTAAATGTGCGCAAGTTTTACAAAGCTCAGAAAATGGCCACATATACCACTTGGCTTGCACCAGCTTGCAGACTTGTTCTGGCGCATTTAAAGGCTAATCCTGGGAAGATTTCAGGAACATCTTGGATTGGATACCAGTTCAAGTCCCTACTTCAATGTATTTAAATATATTAACAGTCGAATTTTACGTAAACTTGTTGAATTTATTTTAATCTCAACTTTTCAGGTCATCTACGTTCAAGACTACCACCAATAATTCCCAATATTACATCTATGGCTTCCGAAGCCCGAGTTACATACTGCCGAACTTATTTTAAATTCCATCACAGAGAATTAATGTTTATGATGCAACGAGCGTTTGTGAACCCTGACCAAATGGATGAAAGTACCTGGACGGTAAACTCGAATGACCCTCTCTCAAATCTCATCTGCAAAATGTGTGGCGTAGGCCGACAAGCCAGTTTAAATTTGCTGATCGAAAAAATGAAAAAGGACCACATGATTCCGGACAATTTGGGTCAAGACGATGCTTGTCCAATCTGTGGTTTTTTGTTCAATACAGTGGACAATGACGACCCGATCATTGCCAAACACGCCAACGAACACGTGCATCTCACAAACTGGAATGAAACAATCACTCAGCTGCGACTAGGACACACTACGAAAATCGAACAGAAAATTCAACTAACTTTATCTTGAATTTTTATCGTAAACTCTAAATTGTCTTTGGTAACACAAAATTGTAAGTAGTTAATACATGCTTCGGCCACGTCTCTGATTAAGAGATAATAAAATACCAGACCTAAATATATGATATAGTTGACGTCGAATTTGATTTATCAGTTATTTATTTACAAAAAATTTGGAAGGGTTAGGAGAGTCACAATTAAATAAGATTGATTTTGTGAGTTGAGGAAATGGAAGCACCGTTAGCAAGTTTGATGGTCATTTTTTCATTCCACATTGGCATAGGCAGGTTTGCATGTTGGTTAGCATGAATGGGTCGGGTCACAGCATTAGAATGATAAAATCCACAAACCTCACAGACGTTTTCATTGGGCATTTCTTCAGGAAATATGTGCTCTTTTTTTAGAAGGCCAGTAAACTCCTTCACTGCACCTTTTCGTGCGTTTCCACATATCTTGCAATGTGGTTTGGAGCAACCTCTAGCTTCGTGATTTGTATCGTTCCACTTTAATTCGTTCATTGTATTGTTGTCCACAAATGCACGTTGCATCATATACATTAATTCCACTCCATGAAACTTGAAATGTTCAAGACTGTAGTCAACTCTATCCTGTTCTGGAAGAGATGTCAGATTTGGAATAATGATGGGAATGGTAGTGCGAAGATGGCCTGATAAATACATAACAGAGTTAATTGGAATAGTTTACGTAAAATGATGAAATTGATTAATTACATACATTGCAATAGTGCTTTGAATTGATAGCCGATATATGATGTGCCAGAAATTAGGTGTGGGTTCTTTTTCCACTGCTTCAGAATAAGATGACATGCTGGAGCAAGCCATGTAGTGTAGGTGGCCATTCGCTGAGCTTTGTAGAATTTGCGATGCTGTAGACCTGCATTCGCAGCGTCTCGGACGTAGCGGTCCGCAGCATTTTCAAATGATTCTAGATTAGTTTACGATCAGCAATTAAACGCAAAGTTGCTGTATATAAATGCAACAGTTTACGTAAACTTCTTACCATGCAAGTTTACAACAAAGCCTGGCTGAACAATTTCATCTTCACCATCCACGAAATACAATTCGTTACAATTAGGAAATGGTTTGTGCATTTTTTCATGTCGCTTTTGACCTTCCGGTGACATGTATGAAATATCCTTTCCACATTTCTTACAGGAAACCTTCTTCTCCAAATACCAACGCCCAGAATGGAACAATTCATAATGAGAAGCAACGAGTGTATTGGCCATCATCTTTGGCAATACAGGCAAGGCTGGACATAATTTGCAAGTCATTTCTGTTTCTCTTCGCTCGCCGTTCCATTTCATGTCAAAAATATTGGTGGACACAAGCTTTGGTTCCATATTTTTTCCACTTTCATTGTCATACAACGAATACATCCAAGCCAATTGTTGTTCACTTGGAAAAAGAAGTCCTCTTGAAGAACGGAAAAAGTCTGGACAGGTAGCCGTCGAAGGAGGCATAGCCGGAATTCCGTCTTCAAAATATTCTATTCGTATTAATAACACGATTTCTAGCATAGTCCACACAAAAGTGTTAAACATTCATCAAACCTTCTAGAAGCTGAATAAACTGGTTCGCCATTATTGCTCCCATGCATGAGTGCTCAATGTTATTGCGTGTCAGTAATGAATCTAATACACATTGTACACCTGTCTCGAACGCGACAAGATTTACGCCCCTTTGACCATGATAAAATTTGTCCTGTATACCGCAATGGGCCAGATCAACATTGTCTGGAGCTGTTATAATATAAATGAGTATATAAGTTAAATGTTTACGTAGACTATTCAAAAAACAAAGTATTCATACCTTTGAATATCACTGGATGGCGTGTGAAAATGGCTCCCTGGGTCACGAATTTTTCAATACCATCCAATTGTGGAGAAATGTCCAAAAACGAGCTGGTCAAAGTTGGACTAATCGCCTCTTGACTAGATGTCGGTGTGTCGACAATGTCTGGTTCTGATAGTAACAAAGAATTAGCAGTATTAGACAATAGGCATAGAGCGTTATCATACCTTCTTCATCTCCTTCATTTGATGGAGCTGTATGGAGTTGTTTCAACTTTTTCCGACGGGATGGTACAATAATTGTTTCAGAGTCACTAACTTCAGGCGATGGTGTGCGTTCGAGACGCATGACGCCAGGGGCCATCCGACCTTCACCTTTTTTACTTGATTGCGTTTGTACTAACCGTGTACTACATCCAGGTTCAGCAAAACATTTTATGTCTTCTTCAATCTGTACAAAGTCCGTGGTGCTTGGAAATTCCACATACGCGATATTCAATCTTGTATTCAACAAACTCAGATCAATTGTTTGCAAAACCAGCTGTAAATAAGAAACGGCAACGAATTTGCATACAGTCTACAATAAACATTCGATTTTATCTTACCATCCACTTGTTATCGTTTATAGATGGAAGAATATGATCCAGTAAAAAGTCACCCATAAAACTTTGCCACATTCTCTGGTACAAAGATTCCAGATCAGAATCAAATTGCAAAACGTCGTACAATGGAGCAACCAACTTTCGCATATTAATTTCCTCTCGCAGAATAGTTAATCTAATGATAAAATAAAATGTTAATTTACGTAAACTTAAAAAGGATTTAATTAAAAATTGAGACACTAACGCGGATGGATTTCGACCCAAGAATATTCCTCGTACAACGTAAGCATTCTGCGAAAGAGTCGTCAAAACAGGGAGCTGAAGAACGTACAGCAAACAACTTGTAACCCTAGTATGGAAACTGTGGCCTTGAAGCGTCAAGACAGGCACGCCAGCCCATAAAGCATCCAAGCTGGTCGTATGTCCATTACACACCCAGGGGTCAAGCATTAGATCGACAAGTAAACCTCGTCTTAGGTATTCATGGCTTTCAACACTTTGTGAAAAAAAGAGTCGATCCTTTAATCCCTGGTCCATGAATTTTAAGATTTGCTTTCTAATGTCAACGTCCGTATTGCAACAAAACCACATGATTGAGTTGGGAACAGCTTTTAAAATCTTGAAACATTTTACGCAAATTACATGAATAGTTTTAACCGAAAAATATGCAAAGTTTACGTGAAATATTTGTACCTTCTCCCAAGCTTTCAACAATAAAGGATCATGCTTGAACGCCCTGTTAAACGTGGCAAAAATGAGTGGTCCTTCTGGGAGACCATACTGGTATCTGCTTGTGGCAATGATTTGTCCCTTATCTGCAATAGATTTCTCAGTCGCAGCATCTAAAAATTCTCCATTGTAAACTGCATGACCTTGAACTTTACAAGACTGCTCGTGTTTTCGTATCATCTCCTGTTATAATAAGGCAATTAGGTTATAATAAGTTATTAACCAAACTGCAATATTTGAACCTTGATCAAACGGAAGGAACTGGGTGTTTGGACGATAATAGGAATAGTAACGGCAGAACTTAGGACAATCATTCCAGCCTATAAAATGGAATAGTAATGAAAACTGTACACTAAAATGTGTCCATTCTTATATAAAAACATTTATACACAATAATAACCAACCTTATTATCGCTGACAAGTCGAGTATTATGCATTACGTTAGGAAACAGACTTTTGTGGCTTCCAATGTAACAGGTTGTAGGCATGTATGCAAGTTTCTCTGTCATCCAATCTGTGAATTCAGTTGGAACAATTCTCTCATCTACAAGAATGTAATTAATCGAACTCCATCCACTTGAACCAGGATAACCAAACATTGTAAGAGACACTGGCGCAGGGCAGTAACTCATAATCGGAAGACTATCACCGTGCATCAGACCGTCCAAGTTTACTAGAATTTGACATCTATCCGCCTTAATCACACCTGCTTTTTCTTTAGCATTGAGTTTCTAAACAGAAATGCAGCATTGAACATTTAGTAATTATAAAAATTTCCTTAAAACGCCTTTAAATGAAATGTCATATACCTTTGCAAATGAAAAAAATTTGTTGCATCCGGATTTGATCTTGTCTTTTACAATTTCTTCAGCTGGTTCCATCTGATTATCATGATTCCCACTGTTGTAATAGTTGACCTTAAATAACTCCTTGTTATGCGACACGGGGACATCCATCATTTGGTGAGATATTGCATGATAAACCGAAACAGAGGACAGGTAACCAACCGTAATACAATCGGTTGGATAAATTGAACGATTTGCGTGTAAAAGAGCGCTGTTCCTGGCCTACAAGTTCAATAAACATTTTGATTGCACTCACTAATGTCTGCAATTCACATAATCACATCCTCAATGATGTTTTAAGACATACCACGTTGTTCTCATTGAAACTATTAAATTTTTCCACAAATTGTCTACACTCCGTTCCGTTAAAATCTGCGCACAATGGCACAAAGGAATCCCAACCCACAGCTTCATTCCAACCCAGACGCTCATTGGTGACATCTCTCAGGATCAATTCCTTCTGTAAACCAAACAATCAAATGTACATTCAAGTCAATATTTCTGACAATGATAGAAAGAATTTACCATGTTTTTGACATCCACGGCGTAGTTTGTCCATAGGCAGCGGTTCAAGTCTGCTTTAAAAATAGAGTACGCCAAGCCAGAATGTAGTGGAAATTTTTCCTGCAGCTGCAACAAAACAGGATACTCTGTCTCATAATCAACTTGTTCCTTGTCCAGCTCAGACAGAAAGTCTCTATCCTTCTTATTCATTCCATGCCCAGCGCCCGACATGGTGAACAATACAGTTCACGCCAATAGATAGGTAAAAACTCGGCGTAGACACTTGGAAATTTTATTTTACACGAGTTTAGAGTGGGTTTCATAAACACAAAAGTTCACGTATACCATGTTCGGATGATTGATTCATTAAATAGAGGAAGTGTTGTTGACAAGAGAACCAATGATGAGAATTTCAAAGTGTTCACGTAAACTAGTAAAATTGTCGTAAAATTGTCATATGTTAAAGAAATTCCAAAATCCACCGAAATAGAATCATAATTTTCCGCCATTCTCATGATGACCCATATAATAAACATGTTGGAGTTGCACTACGATAACATGTCTAAACTGGTTTGGCGTGAGACAAGACAACTTTGTATGCTCTTTAACTGATTCAGTTTAGTAGAGACCGTCAGTCCGAATGGGTTTAAAAATAAATAGTGTTCGTAAACTCTAGTAACTTTAAATAGTTTGTTTTCACAATAACAATGGCATCAGCATCAGATAAGGACACTTGTGACATGGGCGCTTTGGTTCATGACAATTGGGACGGAAATACAGATTGTGATGACCTGAGCTCATTGTTTTCCGATGATTGGGATGGAACTACAGCCACATTGGGACGGAATATGGATGCAGAATCGGAAACAAAACATGAGGGGACTTCTCCACCCACCGATAAAGGTATGGAATATAAAATTTGATACAAAATTAACTAAATGTATGAATTACATTAATGCAGCAATCGATGATGAGCCAAACACGGATCGCACATCGGAGTCGCAAAATGCACCTACTTCATCTTCGAAAGCCTTCGTTGTACAGCCGTTTAACATTATCCCATTAACTGTTAAGCAGATTGTGCAGTGCGATGATGTGAAGGTTAGCGTGCACGGGACCAAAGCGAGAGTGGTAAGGTTAAATACCTTAAAAATTATGGCCAGTTTATAAAAGAGTAGCACTAAAATATGATTTTGTTTTAACAGTTTACATTAATTGGTCTTGTTCTGGAAGTGTCTGTGAAGGATTCAAAATTATGCGTTGACTTGGACGACCAAACGGCTGCTGTGAGATGCATCCAACATTTGAATTCTCGATTGGTGAGCGTTGGCATACATTTTACATTTGCATTATAATATTGTAACCACTTAATTTTCATTTAAAGGAGAATGCCAACAAAGATTGGTTCTTTCCTGTCCCCAAGGCGTATGTCAAGGTTATAGGGGTGCTCAGAAGGAAGAAAGGAATTAATTTCGTCCTAGTGTACAGATTTTTTCCAGTCCATGACCTGAACCAAATGACATGTCACATTCTTGAGGTGATGAAAACAGAGATGGAGTTGAAAAAGCTCACAGAAAGTGAGGTAAGTAAAACTAAAGACTTTTATTTAATTGATATAGAAAGCGATCGTGACTATAAATGTCTTTAAATTGGTGTGAACTAGGCAGACGAAAAAAGCAAACATAGGAGGATCATCGGATTCAGTGATACATACGACTACGCCGACATTGTGGGTCACTTTGGCTATATGTATTGGCCAGGTACTACGGGGGGTTCAAATGCCAAATGAACAGAATGTATTTGCGTTATGACTTTGACATGATTTGATATGAATATAAGTTGACGTTAACTTTAGTTTAATTCAATACATATTAATTTGTAACGTAAACTATTCTATTAAAAGCATTGTTATCTACAATAAATGTTTTAAACTAATCCTTGTGCGTTGTACGTCTTTTAACTAATTTCATAGCAGCATAAGAATGCATAAGCACGCTCTGGGCGACTGCAACATGTATTAACATGATACGACAGGAAACACCACCACCTGTACTCATTGTCAGCACTTACTTACATTCTGATCTAGTAGTGAAACGTTGTCGGACAATTCTGAAAACTACGTTAACGTCAACTATAAACAGATTTAAGTAATTGAGATTTTGATTTCGTGACTGTTATATATATTTTTAAATAATATCGAGCAATTATGACGGATAGAAAAATTTTGGTTGACCATGCCATAGCCATGCAGGCTATCGGAGAGTTTGGAGGTAATTGGAGAGCTTTATAATTAATAATAAATGTATAATAAGAATAATCTGTTATCATTACGAGATGTTTTTGTTACTTTACTTATAGAAATGAAAGAGGCAATGGGAAAGGTGTTGGAAATATACAAAGAATTTACAGAAGAAGAATGCGCATTGTTTCGGGACGCATATTACAAAGCACTCAAAAAAGTAGAGTCACAATTTCTTTCTGACGGAAGCTTAAAGGAAAATACTCCCCAAACACGGGCTTACCTACAACAGACCAATGACCAAGTAAATGTTAACGTAAAAAATTAGAAAAAATATACAAGCAAGCATGTAATTCATATGATCTAATTTTATTGCAGCTAAAAAAGCAATTTGTCGAGCTATGTGAGGAATTTATTTTCAAGGCCGGCCAATACGCAATCCCACAATGTGGAAGAGGAAAATCTGCCAATGCAACTTTTCTATTGTCAAGGTAGAATACTTCAATTTTTTATTTAAGCAAACCTGATATGATTTAAAACTAATTTTAGTGTGGGCACGTTTTATATGCAAATGGCGAGAGTGAGAGATGACCCGGAAAGAATCCATTACCTGCAGCAGGCGTCGATCAAGTTTCAAGCAGCGGTAGAAACTGCCGAAGAGAATCTAAACACTTCACACCCTACCAGATTGGCCGCTGCTGGCACCTATGCAACGTTCTTGAAACAAGTATGCAAGGACAAACGTTATGCTTTAGAAGTGGCATTAAAAGCGTATAATGATGCAAAATATTCGACTGTGCCCACGAGAAATCCTTTCGGTTTCGAATATCAGAAAGAAAAACTTAAGAATTTGATTCAACAGTTGAGCGAAGCAACGAGTATTTATTTTGTGAATTTGTAGCCAAAAATGTAGAAATAGCGTCACACGGGATGATTTTTTGATGTATACTCATTATTTACATGCGCCATTTAGTTAGCAGAATTTTGGCAGAATGACATAGTTGATGATATTCAATTTTTTTTGACGGAATAAATCAGATTTTGATAAATTTACGTGAACGGATACTGAATTGTCTTAAATGACGTATGCATATACCTTCCTAAGAGCAATGTCAACGCACACGGTTAATATTAACTGAACCACAGTAAGCGTCATCTCACAATGAAAGGAAAAATAATAAATATGTCACACTTCAAAGTTTACGTAAACGTCATCATGTCTCGAATAACTTTAAATTTATTGAAAAAAGATTCAAAAAGAAAACACCACCAAATAAGTAAATAATTTAACATGTTGAACTATAGGATGAACAAAAACTCACCACTTAAATTGAAAAGAAATGGTAAACGTTAACCTAAACAATCTGGCTTACAATTCTCACTCATTCAAGGTCACAACTGCATTCGGAAAAATTTGTCGTGCTCGGTTCCCATACGCCAACTTTCGCCGATACCGATTAGGGATGTCAAAGAATGCATTTCGCATTGAGAGGCTTTGAACATGCTGTCCACGATCTGGAGGAACAAAGACCTCAAAAACACTGTCCAAGAGCTGAATATCATCCGATGGAGCTGGCTTCCAACATAGTCGTATCTCTTGCAATAATGGGAAATCCAATTCATAAGTGGACGTTATAAAATCCCATCCCACAAACAAATCGTTTGGTTCTAAATCAAAAAATTTCAGTTTAGAGTCAGAAATGCATGTGAATGTATAAATAGTAACACTTACTCAAATAACCTTCCACGTTAACTTCCAGTTTTTTCAAGTTGGGAAATTGCGGAACGGTCAAAATGCAGGTCTCGTCATTATACAGATGGTAGGAGTAGCTCAGAGAGAGAACTTCAAGGGATAGCGCATTTCTTGTCAGCAGACCTCCAATTTCAGTCAAAATGGTCTGGGTAATGTAAAAGTCTTTGATTTCAAGCGTCCTTAGACCGATTACGGACGCAGTGGTCAAGTTTCTGATAAAAAGGATATCAGCAAAAAAGTGAGAAAACTCACGCAGCTTCAACTTGCTGAGATTTGGAAAGGGTAAATGGATAATTGCGTCATCTGTTGTATTCTCAAAATCCTTGACGTTCAGTTTAAGCGTTTCGACATTAGGAAACAAAGTCATAGCCTCTAAAATGAAAGGTCTATTATTGGAATCCATACGTGGACTGAAGCTGCTCAAATGAAGAATTTTGACCGTCTCAATCGGTGTTGGCAGTGAAATCTTCTTACACTTCTTGGCCACGAATAATTCCAGCTTTAATTCGTTAAGTGCATTTGATTTCTTGATGAACTTGCAAAATTGTTTAGCGTCATCATTGTTGGTGATTTCCATTTTTAGACCGAAAAACGTCAGTCGAGGCCCAAATTCGTTTGATATCCAAATAATATCTCGGACAACTTTATGGGACCTGTTGTTATATATATCAACATGAATCTTTTTCACATTTCCAGTCTTCATAAACGCCACTTTATCGCGAAATTCCTTGTCCCACGCAGACAATAAAGTCGCATCGTTGCAATATGAAGAGCGAAACGTAATCACAGATTCACTCAACAACTTTTTCGAAATGACATCGTTCCAAACATCGTTAACGAATCGAAGCCGTTTCAATTCAGAGCGGGGTAATGTCTGAATTATCTGTGCGAGGATCTGCAAAAATTACATGACGTAATTAGATATGTAATTGAAATTGTTTACGTTAACTGTTTGATTACCCCGTGAATCCGAAAAGTTTGGTCAAAAATTGGGTTGACAGCCAGGTTGGAAGGAAGCATTTGCCGTTGACCATTGTGCAGCTCAGTTTCTCGAAGTGTATGCAATGTCGGACGAATCTATCAATAAGTAAAAATACATAATATATAACTCGAATAAATTAAACACGTTCACGTAAACTTTACCACGACACTCAGGACGAAATACTTTTTAATGCTTCTGTCACATGCTGGGTCCAAATGGGAAATTCCAAGACTTATGATATCCCCATCAAAGAGCTTCGACTTTGTCTTTTCTTCAAGTAGTTTCCCGTTCAAAAACGTTCCGTATTGACTCTACGAATATTACAATGACATCAGGTTACAGTAATAAACAAATGGCGCATGAATACTTACGCCTAAATCTTCAATGAATACGGCAGCTGTAGTGCGAGATAGCATGAAATGAGGAGACGAAAGCAAACTTCGATCACAATCTAAGAAGGCTTGCCATTCCGACATGTTAACGAGACTGATCTTATGGAAAATTTGTCTCCTTCCAAGTTTAAAGAAATCCGTGGCGGATTTTGCAATTGCATACTGCAATGATAAAATTTAAAGAACATTACTAATATAGTATGCATGAATAATCATAATTATACTAAATACTTACATTCTCCTCTGGCTCAAGGATCAAGTGAAAATCATTTGCGTTATGGGGAATATGGTCACTCGGTCCTCCGATAATACCCGTCATTGGTTCGACTCGGCCAACAATTGAATGGCTCCGGAAAATTGCAACCACATCAGTGCAATGATGGTGATTTGTATGGAAAAAATTAGAAACTCTCCTACCCCTATCTAACACTTCATCAATTTCTGACATTCTGTCGAGTATATCAAGTAATTTCAAAGTTTTTGGAAAAATATGCCACTTCACAAGAGTTAATGTTGACTACTGAACATGAAGAACTTGTCTGTTCTACTGTAGTATGTGCGAGAGATCTTTCCAGAAACGTTTCGTTTGATACAATAAGAAAATACCGACGATCGACAATCGTGGTAGGAAAAGGAACATCCAATAATTGAGTTCCACTACAGATATATGAATTGTATTTAACAGACTTATAAAAAAGTGTCCTACTTCCTTCAGTGCAATATTTTACGTTAACTATTTAACTATTTTACGTTAACTATTTATTGAAAACAATACATCACATATGCTAAACCGCTATTTGGATACAACGTAATGTATGCAAACAGCCCACTCGAAACCTCATGCATCACGAAGACTTGAGACAGCCAAGTCCTGTTCGAACAAGATTAGACTTGATAGATTTATATGGATGTAAATAAGTTTTTCACAGTTTACAAAAATAGTAAATTAATATAAATATCAGTTTACAAAAATTAGCATAAATATAATCGCCAATTAATTACATACATCACTGAATTGCATTGCTAGCAATGTCTATTGACAGAAAGCAATTGGTGGAACGTGCCAAATTAATGCATAGAATGAATTACACTGAAGGTAAGCAATGACATTTTGTAGTCGAATTAAGCAGTTGATAATAAGCAAGCCACTAATTTCAACCAATTAAAAATACAATTGTAAGAATGATGGAGATAGTCAAAGAAATCCTCTCGGTCTACAAAGAGTTGACCCATGAAGAGTGTGTGATTTTTTACACAGCATTCTCAAAGGCTGTCAGTTCCATCGAAAAAGAGTTAAAGACGATGAAAAATGTGACAGACTATTCTAGAAACAGACAAGACTTCCTTTCTCAAGCTAAAAGGAAGGTTTGTCATATCACTGAAAACAATTACATTTCGTAAATACATTTAAATAATATTGTTTGTTACAAATTTCCAGTTAATTGAAAGATGCGAGTTGCTGTGTCTCGAATATGCTTCGCTTATGGAGCAAGCCATACCAGCACTAGGGACAGGAAAAACCAATGATGCGGCTTTCCTTTTGGGCAGGTTTGTGACGGACTTAACAGTATACGAGAAACAGATTCTAATACATTACATTATTATCAATCTAGCATGGGGGGGCTATATTTCAAAGTAGCAATGTGCAATGCAGAGAATTCTGTCGGATATCTGTATGCTGCTCATGAAAAACTTAAAGCCTCATTAGAAACGGCCGAAGAAGGACTTAGTGTTACGAATCCGGTTCGAATGTCTGCAGCATATAATTATGCATCATTTCTGAATGGAGTGATGGGAAAAAAAGTTGAAGCTCTGAAAGTGGTTTCATCAGCATACGCCGATGCAATTTCGTACATGGATACAAATCCGCCGGATAATATGGCTGACTTTCAAACAGAGATTGTGCACTTGTGCAATGCAATGGAAGCTATGAAATAGTTATATTTTAGAGTTACTCCTGTCTCTGTCTACCCATCTGGTACAAAATATTGGGACCAAAAATAAGTGCACCATGTCCAAAGTTGTATCAATAAATTAACGTGAAATAGATTTGCATTTTAGTGTTCAACTTTAATAGTTTACGTAAAATAATTCAAGTTTAGTCATATACAGCAGTCCACAATGAATTCATAGCAGACAGAAATAATTTAGCTGCAATTTAATAGTTTACGTCAAATAGTTAAAGTTAGATGATAGCGCAAGCATATAAAATTCAGTTGCTATTAGCAATTTTTGACAATTAGCAACAGTTTCCAGGCTTTGATGATGGAAACATTCCATCCATTGCTGAGGTCCAACCTCGTTCAACCCCGATATTTTTACTTGTCTGTTTACTTTAAATATTTCCGAACGCTAAATTTGGTCCTACTTTTCGGATAGAACAAGTTTACGCTAAACGGTTGAGATATAATCAACCTAACACATTTCCACACGACCGAAACTACATCATCATGAAAAGTGCTTTCAAGAAGCTGTCTGCGTTCTGGAATGGACAGTTCAACCAAAAATCATTCAAACTCCCATCCATTGACAAGTAAAACCATTAATTAATTCTCAATTGCCTAAAATGCAATTAGTCATGTATATTTATATGAATATTTTGATGATACTTTTAGATGGAATGCAAGAAACTTGACCCAAGCAGTCACAATCGGATCCGGTACAATCCTGTTGGGGAAGCTGCTGTATGACTCGCAAAAAGAGATTGGTTATTACAATTGGGACTTTTCTTCCATACTACAACAGAGTTTGTGTGAAGGGTTTCTTACTTTTACGAAAAAGCACACCTGGGATATGGAGGAATCCGCCTTCAGAACAATGACTATGGAACGGATGAAGTTTGTTATCGAACACAAGGGCCTTGATTACGGACCACAACGCAGAACACAGTCATTTCTACTAAGACAGGAACGAGCTTTTCTAAATGAAGTACGCAATGTGACACCAGAAGAATGGAATGCCGAACCCGTAAGAACAAACCAGGAACGTAGTTTAATCGATAAAGCTGTAATATCGCCTTTTTAATTGAACCAGAGATATGATGCACTCAGAACCATGCCGGGTAGAAGAATGCAGACAACCCGACTGTTTTGGTTACCATTCAAGAATACAATTGTCAAGTTAGTGTGGAGTGATGAACATAAAGAGTATGATGTCTTTATTGGAAGAGATGTACGTGCTTTGCTTGCTTGTAAAGATGAGAAACTCAAGAATGGAAAGATCGTTAAAATTCCCATCCACTTAGAAGGGACCGCGGCCGCAGTGTTCAAGCAGGAAGTGGATGGTAATCGATATGTTTTGTCCGAAGACCTCGTTTCAATTCTACACACCAGCGCTCAACAATTTGAATATTATGAACCGTTTCCCCGTAAAGTATTCAATGAGGAACTTGTTTGGGATCAGAAAGCAAATAAAGATACCGTAGAAAATCAGTACAGCGACCTTCTGATGGAGTCATCGATACAAGCGCTTCAATCGATGACAGAATTGGAACTTCAAACTCTCCTCAAAGAAAAATTTCGCGAATATTATGGAAAAAGCACGTTTCACCAATTTATCCTCTATGGCAAGGAGGGTTTTGCTTATGGAATGGAAAAAATCACAAATCCGGAATGGGAACAGTTTCGGGTACTAATCATTAACGCACAAGTTAAATATATGTAATTTTGAAATTGGTTAAAGTTTACGTAAACTATTTCAGTACGATACATACCTGGGACAGAAAACATTCGCACTATACTGGGTACCTTCTCTCCGTATTGCACCCTACGCCCCGCTGACTGCTGGAGTTTTCGATGTATTGAAAGTTGTATGGGATGAAGAGTTAAACAAATACCACCTGTTTGTAGCAAGAAAGTGCCATGTTCTATGCTCTTTGCAATCATCATCTGAAGGAATTCAATTTCCATCCTTAATCTACGAAGTAACTCAAGTACCTCACGATCATTTTAATCATGAAATGGAAGAACACACCAGTCTGAGCATTTTCAAATACAAATACAAACATGACAGCACCACAGGAATGACTCATATCAACAATCACAACTTCACTTTCGAACATCTCAAACCCAAACCTTCGAAGTAACGGAAAATCCAACAGAGCAGTATGTATAGGCTTTTGAGAAGCTACTAGTATATATATATTGTAAAATTTAAAACAAAATTCAAAAGATCTACGTGTAATTTGTAAATAAACCCAACTTTTATCCTGCAGTCAAAACTTGAAGACATGAATTGACATAAAATTTATTTCTGTATCATATTCCAAGAGTAGTACATTGGTCTGACTCTGCAATGACAAGTCAACAACATGGCTTTGGCTTTGGTAGACATCTTTGAATACGAGTAGGGCATTTGAAAAAGCAATACAAAGTAAACATTGCACTAATGAAAAGCAAAAGGCGATCACTGACTTCGATTGAGGGCTGACATGGGGTAAATGATACCGTAATTTCAAATCTTAATCCAAATCCGGTAATCGAAAACAGAAGCGAACGAGGATATGTAATCATATTCGGGTCAGACTGGTCAATATGTCTCACCTATATTAAACAGAATAGAAATATAATTCAAAGTTTACGTAAACTATACCTCATTATACCATTGTGTTTTGGCGTGGTTTACTGCTAGAGTTCGCAACCTCTTCATCTATAGGACAAGCAGTACCTCCAACTCGATGACCTGTGTCCATTGTGACATCTTTATTTTCCATTGTGACCTCCTTTGTACCCATTGTGACATCCATATTGTCCATTGTGACCTCCTTATTGTCCATTGTGAGCTCCTGATTATCCATTGTGACCTCCTCTGCCGCCTGAAACCCATGATCAATACTCTCTTCCAGAGATGGAGATGTAATTTCTTCCTCTACAAAAAATTGGTATATTTTATAGACGCACAAACCAACCATTTGTGATTAAACCCACCGTTTTGATGTGATGATGCCACATGAATTTTGTCAGAATGCTGTGATGCCATGTTCGATATGCGTCTAATCGGAATCTCTTCTAAATATCATAAAATAGCAATAAATCACTACAGATATAGAATTTTAGCGTCAACTAATCGGGCTTATGGAATGTTTAGATTTGTTCAGTATCGGAAATAATCACGAATGACAAAATAACAATGAGCAGTGCTCCAAGGCGATTCATGTTATCATTACAATATTGTTGTGGTTTTAATTCGGTGTATGAATGATGTACATAAATTAATGCATAGACGTAGAATAGCAAACAAGTAAGATGTCGTAAACGAATTAAATGGGTAGTAATTAGAAACTCAACAATAGTTAACGTAAAATTTACAGCTAAAAATGTAATCATACATTTAACAGGATTATTACAAACTTCAAAAAAAATCAGTCGACATAAACTATATAAATATTAAAAATATAAAAATTGGTTCATACATCAGCACCGATATTAATAGCAGCATATTCAGTTGGCTCACGCAGCCCAGTATTTTTAAACACTGCGTTAGGAAACTTACGAACAACGCGTTCCATAAATCGCTGACTCCAATGCCACCCAAAATAGAACATAGTATCTAAATCAATAAGTCTCACCGTGTTACATGTTGCGTAATCTTGAGACGGTATAAATGCTTCAAATACACCCTTTGGAATAACTTCATCCACAATACCGAAATATAAAGTCATTTCCTCAAGTACAGGAAAATCCTTGGCATACACAATTGCTCCTTTAGAAAATCGCCAACTCATTTCCGTTGTTGGATTATCAACTAAAATAACGGAAATTGATTAACAAGCTTGTATCTACTTGTCGATACAAGTACAATATAATTAAAGATCAATTACCTGGCATGGTGTTTACGCGAATTTCCAAATTCCTTAATTTTGGAAAGCTTGGAAATACAAGTTCCAATTGACGAGTGCGTCGTCGTTGTTGATAGTGTTCCAACTCCAGCTTTAAAACTTCGAGTTGTGGTGCGAGCTGATTCAAAAGATTACCCAACGCTTTCAGCATTCTTGCCTTAACGGCAAAAGTTTTGATGGAAAAATTACGTAGACAGGGAAGCACACAAATGTTCAACTTGTTTAAAAACCTCACATTACTGCGCACATAATGGCTATATCCATGAATCACCAAAGTAGTTAGATTAGGAAAGGGCAAAAGATGACATCCGTCCACGACAACTCCAAAATCATCATCAAAATATCCAACATTGATATCCAAGTATGTGATGGTTGCGAATATCTTGATAAAGTCCAGTCTAAACAGCAATCTACCAGCCGAGTCGATAATGGTAGTACAGTCCAGTTTCAATTTTCGTAGAGTTTCTGCCATCTTTGGTAGTATGATATTATCCTGACGTGATGTCGACATGAACATTTCTAAATCCATGTCCATCAAGGAAGGTAATCCACTGCAGATATCATGAAAAATACCAGCTTCAAATTTGTCATCTATATCGAGGCAAAGCTGCAAAGATTTGATCTGGTGACCGACGCTAGCAATCAATCGATATGCGGTTGATGAGAGCCGAAACGGAATGCATCCATAAAGGTTCACCTGAACCATTTCCAATGTTGAAATGTTTTCCAAAGCTAGAGATTTTGATTCAAATTCATCCGACCATTTTTCCCATTGTGTTTCTTTTGGCGTGTCACAGCGCGTGGGTGGGTAGATTCGGATAAAACTTTGCTTTCCAATAGAATTTCCTATTTTGTCATTCCAGTATTTGCTTACGAGGTGGTATTGCTTAACATCTTCATAAGTAAAGTCCTTTAAAATCATCGACAGCAGCTGTGGGTGTTAAACAATGCAAGCATTGAGATAATAATAATTTGATGCTATCAACTCAAGGATATGACACCTACCAATGGATTGTTAAATACTGCATGTACCGGATAATTATCAAAGACCGTCTCGTCTGTGTCACTTAATTCGGGATCCATTTAAATTGTTTAGTAACTTGTATAATTCTTATGAATAATGATTGGATTTTTTAGTTGAAATTTAAAAAAGTTTACGATTAACTGGACTATTTTTTGTAGACTTTTGACGAGTACGTCTATGCTGGAACTGAATGTGCCCGTGATCGGTAATGTAAAGAATAGATGGTACTGTGTGTACTTAATCATTTTTTTGGCTGATCTGCTCTGATCGACCAGGATGAGACCCGATGCCATTCAGTTCAGTCCACGTTGTGATACGTAACAAACCCAAAGTCTACACCAATCGTTCAGTTAATAATAACAGTTGTCTAACAATCGACATTACCTTAATAGTTTAAAATAGTATTGTGACGTAAACTTGAAACAAGCAGTATGAGTGGATCTACAGCTAAATTAATAAAGGAATTAAAGACGGAAATAAAGGCCTTATTGGAGAAGAAGAAAAATCCCAAATTGGCAAAAGTCAACAAAGATGTCTTGCAGGACAAGATAAAGGAAAAAAGAAAGGTACTGCAAACGTTGAAGGGACCGAAGGCTAAGAAGCCCATCCGTCGATTTCAGCGATCGAAAATAACCGATTATTTTAAACCACCAAAAATGGCAGAAGTTATTATTCTATCAGAAGAGGAAGAAGTCGGTAAGAATTCAAGGCTGGAGTAAGGCAGAGGGTGGCCAATGTTACACCCACACTGTATCACCTCCCATGTTACATGCACTGTATCACCCCTTATGTTACACTCACACTGTATAACCTCATAAAGTGTACGGATCGTGTCCTAAAGTGGGGGGGATCGTGTCATAAAGTGGGCGGATCGTGTCCTAAAATGGGCGGATCGTATTTTCCTGCGTTTAAAACCTAACCTTCTCCCTCCTAACCATATCTGACTACGGAGTAACTAGAGCTGATACAGTGCGTGTAACATGGGAGGGTGATACAGTGTGGGTGTAACACAGGGGGTGATACAGTGTGGGTGTAACATTGGCCACCCTCTGCCTTATAAAACCAGCGCAAAAATGAATGTAATTCGATTTGATTGATACAGAAGAAGAGCAAGCGCCTGCACAACAACTTCCGTCTTCAGCTGGACGACCGCAAACAAAATCACGCGAGCCTCTCAAACCGATAACGAATCAGGTTATAAAAATTAATTATCAAAAAATTAGATATGCATAATATGAGAGTTTACGTAAACTAATTGAATTAATTATACACAAAACAGATCCGACAACCCGAGCCATATTGGCCTTCTTTCGTTGCGGATTCGGATCCATCTGACATCGAGACTTCAGATACTGATAGCGACGACTTTCCGACTCCATCAGATATTGAGATTTCAGACAATGAAAGCGACGACTTTCCGAATCCATCGGACATTGAGATTTCAGACAATGAAAGCGACGACTTTCCGACTCCATCAGACATTGAGATTTCAGACACTGAAAGCGAGGACGAAGACATGGATTAGCTATGTATAAGATATATACATGATGAAAATCAAATTTTGTTGAAGTAGATTAATTGGAAAAATACAAATCAAGGTACTAAATCAATGTTCCAAATTAAAGTATGGATTAAATCAAATACAACCACATATCATGCATCTCCAGCTGTGTTATTGCAGTGAATCTTTGGTGGCATAATTAGAAGAAATAGAATAGGATGAAAAGCCATTTTTGCGTCTTGTTGTTATTATCAAAAATTATATTGCGTGGATTTATTAAGAACATGTATTTCGGAATCGTACAATGAGATTATAGTAATACAGTAGTCAACGTTAACCTACAAATCAAATCCAAATGGCAATTTATATAATACGTCATATATTCTAATACACCCAGAAAATAATACAAAAGTCAACGTTAAGTTCTTCAAATTATGACATTCTCAATCGAACAAATTATTCAACTCATTTGGAGTCACGACCGCATGAGGAAAGATTACTTCTACACGCTCCATAAACTCTCTCCCCCAAATCATATTGGCTTCATCATCCCAATTCAAAGGAATTTCGAATCGAACGTTATGCATTGTATGACAAATATTGTGGTCATCCATTTCTAAAGGGACAAAAGATTCAAAAATAGTATCTAATCGTCCCACCTCGTCCTCAAGTACTGAACACAATGTCAAGTCTTGAAGCGAAGGAAAATTCTCAGCATAGTTTGGCTGATGTGAAGGAAAAATCCAATTCATCAACAAGTGCACCGGACCTAAATTAATCCAAACCGAAATGTTACCTTCAATTAACGTATACAACATGAAAATGTACAACATTACTCACGTAGAATTCCGTTCACGATAATTTCCAATTTCTCAAGCTTTGGAAATTGAGGAAGACGCAAGTCCAAATCTTCTTCAGCCAAAGACCATATCCATGGAGCATACGAAAATTCCAAATGTAATGTTTCAAGGAATGGCGCAAATCTTTCGAGTGCCTCTTCAAGACCATCTAATATGATTTGATACACCTCCATATTCTTCAAAAATAAATGCTTCAAAAAATGTAGAGAACGTGTGCTTATTCCACTTAAAATTTGACCAAAAGACACCGATAGATCAAAAGACACCACTTCAAGTGTATGCAACTTCTCAAGTGGTAATACTAAATCTTCATTATCATCATCATTTAACTGGTCCTGATATGCGGACAAACTCCTAAAGTTGTCAACATCAACCTGAACACATTCCGTGTTTGGACAAATTGACATGAGATCGAAAAGTAATCGTGAACCGTGAACACAAAACATTGGGTATTTACAATATAGTCTCATAATTCGAACAAAATTCAACGAGAAAGGAAAATGTATCTTTCGACAATCGTCAGGAATAAAAAGATATAAATCCAAGCTTTCTAAATATGGTACCCTTTTACAAACGAGTAGAAATAGATCAAATTGATAAGAATCATAAAGAGACATACGGAGTTGTAGAGACGTTAACCGAGACGACAACTTGGCAATTACATAATGAACGTCAAATATTGTCCGAGAAAAACATTCATTGAAATCCAACCTAACGTGCCTTAGCTTTAGAGTTTCTAAAGTCTTAACTTTCAATCGAAATGAATCTTTCCAAAGTTTCATCAAATTTGCATCATCTGTTGAAGGAGGATCGAAGCAA
>JAQIWQ010000073.1:0-29000 GCA_034695825.1 Folsomia inoculata | reverse complement strand
AAAAAATCCCAATATCTGAAATGAAAACTAAAAAGGTCGATTTTCCTATAGATAGTTTGCAGCATTGCTACGCTGTCGTCTCCTTCAATTGACTTAATGTAAACAAAAACTGAGCTAAAGAAATAAACAGAAGGAGATGAGTAACTCTTTGAAAGTATTTTAACTTTTTACCCCATCGCATCACATTTACAAGTTGCGTTTCCAACAGTGACACTTAAATAAACTGTTACATTTGTGTTTCACTCATTTTTCATGCAATCCTACGCCATTAAAAGGAAGAAACGAAATCATTTTCATGTCTTCACGAAGAGATGCATAACTCCGATGTTTTCAGGCATCACAATTTGCAACGAATCAGTTGAAACATTTAACCCATGTCGAATGCATGACGCAGAATGTTTCTATTTCAAAATAATGCTATTGATATTCCTAAATGCAGAAAATCTAAGAAAAAACACAAAAACAACATTTCCTGCAAATTTCATACATAATAAACGTAAGAACTATCCCAGAAAAAACATACTCGTGCATTCACATCCGTCATTTTATTGAGTTCTGGTGCTCTCTCTGTTATTATATTTTAATGGATTCTGTTGCTTTTATCATTTTCCAAGTCAAAAATGAGTTATTGGCCAGAATCAAGAATAGAAAATTCAGATGGTAAAGAAATGTGCTTTAAAGTTGATGTAGGCAGTCGTTAAGAACAAGAGCAAATCCTGAGTGAGAGATCTAGTTCAGAGGCGGAGCAACTAATCCCCTTAATCCGCCCTTTACAGATCTCTTTCACAAGAAAAATCCAAATTGAAACATTGAATCTGGTGGATTATCTGGTTTGCTTCTTTCTGCTGCGCCATACACAGCCATCCCATGCTTACGAAAACGAACCAACATGTTTCGTTGGATGATATCATCTCTTCCGCAAATTATGAAAAGTGCATTAGGAAGGCTCATGTGAAGTGTAAATTTGATACAATTCGTCTCTGGCATTTTACCTTTTGAGCAGTGCAGGTCATTCTGCTCTACAACGATTTACATGGACATCAACATTTGTTAATTGGCAGAAGATCGTAGTGGTTTCTAGTTTCGAATCCAGTTACTGCAGCTTCACGTTTCTAAGCAGGCATAGTGTTCTAATAGTTGGGTTAAATATCAAATTAACCACAACCATTTAATGAGTGAATAATAAGGGTGTTGCTTTTACAATACCAAAAAAATGGGTGGAATTGAGATTTTAGTAGTCGAGTTCAGATTTCAAAGACCAAATTCTGTTTCCACAATTGCAGCAAGCATGTGAGACAAGCTTCAAAACGGAATACAGTTTAGTGGCTGAAAATTCAGTATTTAATTGTAAAGAACCGAGGAAGTGACTAGAGTAGAATCATAACTTGTTCGGAAACTTGTAACCAAGACTTGAAATTTAAATTTTACAACTCCAAACTTTTATTCTCGTGACATACTGAAACCAACCGCACGCCAAGGCAGAAATGTACCCTTTATCCAACGTGCTGGGAAACAGTTTGACTGACAACAGTTATGGTGAAGGTTATCATTACGAAGTGGTTGAAGGTCCGTTCCCTCGGGTGACTTCGCTCGTTTGTGGTGGTGACACGGATGTGGAAAGACCTCCAATGCACCTCCATGGTTTCAACGACATTTCCGACCACTACACAACCCAGAGTCAAACAAGTGAAGACTTTCCTCTGGACCATCCAAATTTAGAGGAATTTGTCCCATCTGCCCCTGTGTTGATTTGGGACTGCACAATTTGTGGCGTGGGGAAAGTCGAAGAGGGAAGTAGATGCACAACTTCCGGATGTGAAGGCAGTCGAAGGCCAGTGAAAAGAAGAAACACAGCCAACAAGAAGGAACGACGAAGGACTCAGTCCATCAATAATGCTTTCACCGAACTTCGCGACTGCATCCCAAATGTCCCATCAGACACAAAACTTAGTACGTGCGCATTTACTTTAAGAATAAGGAACGTAGTGAAAATACGATAGCCCTTCCTTTAATAGTTCGCAGTAACAATATACCCCGTAGAAACAGTTTTTTACTAATTCATTTCTTTGTGTGTTGGAGTGATACGACACGGAATAAGCAAAATTGTAAACTCTTAACAGTTAGGTATCATTATTTTAGTTATGATTGAGTTCTATGCGTAATGCCATTTTTCAGTTGTGATGATTTGACAATTCTTATGCAGTTTAAACCTCTTAATGGAATCTATTTTTGCAAATGAAGTTTGTCCCATTGTGCCATTGTCTCCAAGAATTACCCCTTGCACAGTGTTAGCAAATTTACGTCATTATAACAGTGCTGTAAAAGACCTGTTGGCCTTATAAAGTATATCTTTTTACAACTCTAAAATTACCCTAAAGTCCCAATTTAATCTGTCTCAATGTAAGATGAATAAGTATAATTATATCTTCAAGCATCTTTGTTGATGACTTGTTTTGACAAGTACAATCAGGGGTTGTTGAGATTTTCCCATTGTTTCAACGTCCTCAATTGAGTCATCAAAAGGATACAAATTGGGAGAAGGCCATTCTGTCACGCCTTATTGCATGCATGGTTTTGTTTCTATCACATACAAATTGAATTCTCATATTTTTCATGCACCCTCATTGTCAACTTAACAAATTATTGTTGATTAAACCTGATGCTTTATTATTTAGGTAAAATAAAAACGCTGAGGCTTGCCACTTCCTATATCGCCTACTTGTCCGAAAGTCTTTCCGGGGATGATCCTCATAGAACACCAGCCGCTTTCACGGCAGATTTAAGTCGGAGGATGACAAGAGGGAGTGGGTGTGAGGACAGAAGAAAGGAATTAGAGGTAGGTCTAGGAACATAATGATACCTAAGTAAATAGTCTTCAATGCAGTTTGAATTCGACAGAATGCAGAATTGTTTTTACTTTCATAAGTAGTTGTGGAGTCATTCGGAGCAAATTAGTTGGATAATTGGTTAAAAATATAATATAATACAACCTTCAACAGTATACATGCATATGTGATCCACTCCACAGCCATGAACTAGTCCCAGTTTATCATCTCCCCCCACCAGTATGCAGTATATAGAAGTAGATAGTAAGTTAGTTTTTGCACAATAAATCTCTCTTCGTTAATGAACATGAAGAATGATGCGGTATGGTGACTGAGACTAGCCTCTGACCTCACATTCGGAAAATGAGACCCTCTCTATTCCTGCATCCACTCTTTGAACATCTTTATTAACTAACCAAACAATGAAATGAGGCTGCAGTCAAATTGTCAGCGATGATAATTTTGTCGCACGGGCTGTCTACCGTTATATTGTGTTTTTAATAATAGAAAATTATTATTCTCCCTAAAACAATATCAGTTTTATGCTAATGAACTAATTGAGACAGTCAACTCAACCACTCTCGACTCGATAATATAGTTCGTTTTTCTTCTTCTGGAGGCAGTAAAGTTAACAAATTCTGCGTGCAGTGGTTCAGTGGATAAACAATAGAACAAAAATGTTTTGGGTACGGGTTGGTAGAGATATTATTACTAATATTATCCTTAACCGAAATTCCACCACCGTAAATCTTTTCTTGTTAAGATTATCAAAATATTTCAGATCATTACATATTCAATGTTCATAATGTCCTTGAAATTATTCGAAAGATTAGGACAAATCATAATATAAATCAAATACTATACCATTGACATGATATTTTCATATCTTTGACAATGCGTGAAAAGAGTGAGGAAATTGAGACATGTCCACTACTACTCTGACTGAATGTTGAACAATATGCATCATTCATGCAGAGAAGTGTGCAATTGTGCTAGTCAAATGTAAGTAGAGTAAGTACCCTAAATATTTCGTGAGAATTCTCAAACTGCCTCCCCTCTCTACACGTGCAAAGAGCCCTTTGTTTCCATTTATTACATGTAGTAAATTGAATTTACTCTCACCAAGAGTCTGCTTTCTTTCTCATTTGGAGACACAAATCTAACCAAACATGGAAAATCTATTTTCCAAATTGGATTTAATGATTTTATCACCCTCAACTGCAGTCCGTACGTGGGTTGATATTTAGTTGATTAGATGAGTTTATTCATTGTGGTTTAGATTGTTTCTGTGGGTTGATGTTAAAAGTGATTAAATTGAGTATAATTACATGACCTCTGTGCCTTTCACTTTCACTATTCTTTTCTGTACCTCGTTTCGGTGTGGATAGGTCTTGGTGGAAATGACAAGTTTATGGGCTTTAATAATATAAGGTTTAAATGACTCCTGTGGGGATTAGCATTGAGTGTCGAAAAAGTTAGTGAGGATGCGATTTAGTCACTGCAATACTGAATTTTAGTCATTAGAAAGTGAGATGACATATTATATTAAATATGTGAAATTTTTCTAGGTTGGGGAATCAACTGTCCGGTCATCGCGAATGGACAGAAGAGGCAAAGGAAGGACCGGATGGCCACAACACTGTTGGGCTATGGAGCTACAGAAATAATCGTCTATTCTTGTCGCAAATCGTGTCGTTAGAAAACTAACAGTATTTGCTAAATGTATGCAGTGCTTCTACTCAATGAAATATGATATCTAAAAGATGCTGCAAGCTCGCTTTTCCTGTTATCAGTCTTTTTGCTATAATTTTCATTACGTACGTAAAACATTGTATTCGAGTATTCAATTAGATTAAGAATTGTATTGTGCTAGTATTAGTTATCATGTAAAATGTCCCATAGGACTATATGTTTGAGGGAAATTGTTCATTCTAGTTTCCTCAGTCAGTATATAAGTCCTTAAATAGTAGTATTAAATCGTATACAGAATATGGTATTTAAATTAAAAGTAATAAGTCTACTAACGGTTGTTTTGCGAATCAAACTCCACATGGTGTTTGTCTACATAATAATTTTACCTTTTTCAAAGTGTGCCAAAGAAATAAAATATGTTAAGCTAACACGGAATAATATCATTTCATAATGTTTATTGTATTTACTTAATCCATTCCAGTTCTAATAGGTAACTTAACAATTCAAATGGATGCATATAAGGTAGAGGCTTGTATTTTTTCAAAATTACTGGACATGTGTTTATTTGCGATAAACAGTTTTCTTAATAAATTTGATGCGTAAGATAACTGTACTAGGTCATATCTATACATACAATTTTTTATCAACCTTAAACTCTGGACTTTTAAAAGGCTGTTTTTTCTAGTTGGGGCATTTGCTCTGCTCCTCATAGGTTGATTGACTGAACTATGAAATGTCCCAGAGGAGGTATTTACGACGAGACAGCGATCACAAGCTAGAATATGTTACCTATTTCATCCAGTTTAATACGCAATTTATTAGGCACATGGTCCTGCTTGCCTCTTAAATAGATAAAGATTGCCCAACATTTCACGGATGTTTACAACGATCAACATACTATAAACTTACATCTAGAAAATCAACCTAATCAAACTGAGAATCATTTAATCTGAATATGATGGAACTATTTTATGTTGCAAGCTGCAATAACACAGGCTCAAATTTGGGAGCAATTTAACAGTGCAACGTCAGCTCCAGATGGTGTAACATGACGTGTCGCAAAGGTTCAGGTACACACAATTTCTACATCACGATACTATGAAAATATTTGGTTATCTTGCAACTATACGAACCAAATCTACCATAAATCATCGAATCAACATCCCTAATAACCGGAAATTTTAACAAGATAGATATTTAGGTTTGTTGTCAATTAATTAATACTCACACAAAAAGGTTTTATAGACAGTATTCACCTGGAGAGAAAATACTGCGTGACCAGAAAGAATTACAGCAATAAGCTTTTATCGGAACAGAGAACCTTTAACGGCGGGTACGGACACTCCGTAGTCTTGATTATTTATAAATGCTCTGAATCTGAATTGATTAAGGCAGTTGGTTTGATAAGTGAACCTTCTGTGGAATCGAACCCTGAAGATGACTGCTCCACAGTGTCCGATAATCCATGACCCGAATTTGCCGAAGGTTGCGTTACACTAATATTTTCTTTGTTAGATTCGTTCGTAACGTACGAGTTCGAAACATCACTTAGCCTCATTGCTAACGAGAGATCCTAGAAATCAGTTTCAGAGAGAATTAGTATCAAAAGATAATAGAAACTTAAATAATATAACAAATGTCGGTATTACCTGTAAAATTTCCGTTTCTTTGTCTTCAACTAGTTTAAAGGTTTCGTTAAATAATGTGAAATGCGCAAACTGAAACAAAAAAATGTGTTCAATTAGTTCAGGAGAGCCACAGTAAAAATAAATGACCAGAATCGAACTCTGCATTATTTACTTACCACGCAATTAAGGTGAGCGTGAAGGCTTAGGAGAACAACTTCTTTAAAGTGACAATGGTATATGTGTGCGATAACGTGAAAAAGGAGACGACAAATCTTTTTCACGATCGGCTTGAATGATGGAGGAAACGCATTAGCTGCAAAACAAATTTGAAGTTGACATCCTCTATCCTCACAGGGCACAAATAAATTACAAACTTACTAGTCTTTGTGGGGAATACACACTCATCTGTGAATTTATATAAACAGATTATTAAAAATTCAATAAATATGAATGACAATAATACTACAATTGTTTACAAACCGTTGATTGTTTTCTGAATAAAAGTCATCACATAGTCGATATACTGTGGCGCAGCTACTTTCACTTTCTTTCCTTTTTCGTCAAACCACAGATACGTCCTGAGCCAACAACAAATACAAATATTTATTCAACACTAATTAACGATGAATTAATATTTATTATTAATTGAAATGTAGCAACCTAGTCTCACCTCAAACACGGACCATTCATATCAGGACAGCTAGTTGATGTACAAAACTCTGACACGGTTCCGTAAATTAAGTTAACATGTTCAAACAAAGCTATTGCTGGAATTATAAATTGAAACGGAATTAGAACCAATTTAATGGACAATAATTCGTCAATAAAATATAAAAATCATACTGTGAGAAGCCATCCATTCGTTTTCTTCTAATCCCATCGGCATTTCGACCAGATGTTTTAAATTTAAGTCAGTCTCATTCATATGTCTTTCCAAAAGAAAAAAAAACTTAATTAATAAACCCAGTTATAATCAGAAATTCATGACAAAGTGGGCGGGACACTAATCATGGTTCAATTCAAGGCTTCATGGCTAGCAATTATCAATGGACGTCGGATACACTTGGGTTTGCGACACCAAAATGTCCCCGGACCATTGGTTGCACAAAGAAGATATATTTTGTATAGAACCGCAGATTTCAGAAGGAATTTGAACCAGTGTGCTTCTCATTAAGTACAATACACCACCCACTTCGAAGTCCATAAGACATTATACCTTTCCAAAAGTGCAGTTTCGAGGTACAACTTTCCTTCTTCATTGCTCCCAAAACCGCTGGAACCACCCACACCCCCATATCCAACTCCTGACACCGGCGGCCCGGAAGTTGAATCTTTTTCTTTTCGGCGAGCTTTCCTGTAAAAAACACGGTAAAACTTATCAATTTACGACACAATCATTATCAATATTATCAGTATCATAATCCTCCAAATTGGAGGTTGTCACTTTTGATGTGTAGACATTGATTGATGTAAGTCGACCAAAGTGAGAAATGAATGCGCATCAATCGTCCATCAATAAAACCAACACTTAACATCTCAAGGTATGTCCAAATTCCATGCATGTTATGTTATCCTAACATATGACTTGCCTTTGGTCAGTCTTTCTTGAGTCAATAATTTCATAACACAGTTTCTAATTCACAAACATGTCAATCCAATCCACCATCAAAACTATCCTTCTTTACTTTTCGATATCATTGATTTTCAATCCTCTTTTTCTTGCTACTTGTTACTACACACACATACATAAACTTCCTTGCTCCTTTCTTACTGCCAAGCCACAATGATTGTAATTGATTCACGGTAATAGCACACAGAGTATAAATTTAGCAGTCTTCTATTGATTAATTCCATGCCATGCTACTCAATTCTGTTTGTAATGTAAATTGCGAAACCAAATTTCTTGATAAAACCATTTAAAACAATGATGCACACTATTTCATACTTACTACCACTACTTTACTTTGCTATTAATCGAACCATAAAACTTGGTTAATGACATGAAATTACACAATATTATAATTATTAAACAGCATGTTATAAAATATATTAAACCTTACCCCATAAACCAATCCACGGTGTCGCGGAGATATTCTGGTAACCTATCCAGCTTGAAGCGAGTTTGTTAAAGTTAGGATTCACAACTTAAAATGGTGATTGACGAAATGATTCTGATTTTGAAGAAGGAAACAAGGATTCATGATCCTTTTCCTTGGTCTTGTTGGTAGCGAATACAAAATGAATGACTTGACAAATTATTTCCACCCACCGACGACGACGACACAAACCAAGAAAATCTTGGGTATTCTGGCTGGACGACGTATTTTCCCCAACACTCGTATTGGGCAATGAATGACGACAATACCACCAGGAGAAGGATAACGTTACGTGATTATCACAACTTTGAGAAAAACTACTTTCCTCCTATGGATTCTTTTACTACAAGTCTTTTTCTTATAAATTATCCACTCCTCTTCTATTATCTACTTTCATCATCTCTTTCATTTGCGTATTAATCGAGTAACAACAAATTACTACATACAGGTAACAAACCAGAATGAATGACTTATTTGAGAATGTTACGTGTCGATGTTAAATGATTAAGTTTGAGAAAAATTAAAAAAAAAAGAACTGGAAATAATAAAACTAGATGAGGAAATGCTAAAAATTGAAAATAACTGAAGAGAAATGAAAATATATAAAGAAAAAAGGAGGGGTTGAAGTTGATGATAAATATTAAATACTGCTTTGATTACAAACAATTAGCACCCAAATGTCCAAGGTGGATGCATAAAATGGAAAAAAGTGTTACAACTCAGTCAATAAAGTATTACAAAGGACAAATGCAAAGGGAGTCTCAGACTTGAATTGACTATTTAATAATAAAATCTAAAAGTAAATCACTATTCTGCTGGATATTTAACCAGTTGTAGATGGATTAAATAAACCACAGGACTGACGGGACCTTTCTTTGGGTGGGTTGGATAATATTATGGAGTCAAGGTCGACGTCCACAAAAGTTTGTGTGATGTGTTATTTGATGTTGAATGAAGGTGACTTGATTTCTTGGAAATATTATAATGGAAATCCCCAATTCTTTCAAGTATAAGTCTTTTCCACTCTTTAATTATTACAAGAAATATTCTTCTGAGTATCAATCATTCTGCTCCTTCCTTCGTTCCTACTGCAACTGCACTGCTGTTCACTCAATGTTTGGTGCTGGACTGGCTGCCACTACCACTGCTTTCACCATACCATCATCATCATCATTAAGCTATATTTATTTTATTACACCATTAATGAATGTTGGATTAGATCACATTACAACTTGACATCAGATGTTTTGTGAGTTGCCCTCTGTATTTATTTAGTTTTTATGTGATTAATAATTACACTTTTTAATGTGAAGAAGGATAAGTAGTCGAGTGATTGGTCGACATTCGACACTACTACGACGACATAATAAGAGCACAAGAAGAACCACCACCGAATGAATGAATGAATGTATGAATTAGATGACGAACAAGAGCCAAAATTTGGTGACTCTGTAATTGTGATGTACTTGTGTTGTGTCTTCTATCCTCCGACCAGATCACCACCACCACCATCACCACAAGAACCACCACCACCACCATCAGAAATATACGGTGCACCTTACCTAGATTCAGGAGAGTAGGTGGACGGAGAGAGAGAGAAGAGAGGCTCAGGTGAATGCAATAAGAATTAAGGAAAGGTGTATTATTATTATTTTACTTCATGGCTGATACGAGTAAGTGGCAGTAGGGTGTAGGGTTCCTTTTCCTTTGCTCCTCATAAAGTCTTTCCTTGTTGTTTCCTTCTTTCGTTGGTCGGGAGAGTATTTTGTGGTTCAATTCAATGGTTGTGGCCTTGTTCTTTTAGTTCATTGCAGAGAAGAACAGTCAGTAGTAGTAGAGTAAAAGTGGCTGTTTTAGTATACGTATGATGATGAGTTGAGTCGAGTGCTATGAATTGGATTTTTAGAGTAGTATGGATAGATGGATGGATGGCAAGAGTTTCGTTTACTAAGTTTTGGCCTTTATGCATACACATGCGCTAGCTGGCTACTTAAGTTACAGTCGTTGGTGGTAGTAGTTTCCGTCACCAAAAACGGGATGATTTTTGCTTAGTCTCAGTTTCTCTGTACTTTCTCCAACAGCTTAATGAACTGAAGGCGAAGGAAGGAACAAGCCAGCATGCATAGTAGCATAGCAGCTACACCCATTCATCCGATGAAATGATACATAGTACACTTCAACATCTCATCAACCAATTCACTGTGTGAAAATGGTAAAATGAGAAGACGAGGTCTTCTTAAACTATGACGAGGGTTAATAACTTTCCTTTTCAGCAAAAAGTATGATAGTAACAGTATCGTTGCTGCATTTGTTACCACGAAGGGGGTACAGGACAGGAGATATAGAGAGGGATAACTTGAACGTCACGTCACGGGACATGAATGACAGGAAACATCACATTTTCATGGATAGGAAGGATGGAATGCGATATTATGATTATGATGGCGATAGATTGATAGGATTCAGATTTACAGGAGATGAAAATCATGAAACTGATGGGTAAAGAACGAACGTGCCATAAATTAAACTAAACGAACTACGACTCGTTCGTTCATGATGATGGCTCTTTTATTTCATGTTGGAGTAGAATTAGGACGAGGATGATTGGGTGGTTCATCAAATGTAATAAACGCAATACACCTGTATTGTATTGCTTGTAACTCAATTCAAGAGGATAAACCGATGAAGCGAATCATTCCGTGATAAATAAATGCGTGGGTGAATGGATGCATAACATGGAATTTCCGTGAGATGAGATGAAGGACGAAGAGGTGAATGGAAGTTATATATTTATCAGTAAAAAGACAAGTCAAGGGAAGTTGTGTTGAATTTAATTTATTTATATCAAAGTGATTTGTTTTCGATTTGAAAAGTTTTCGAGAGCGAACAACATTTACACTGAATTATTATTATTCACATTGGATTATTCATCATCAGATTCTGCCTCAGATTCGTTTGCTTCTTGGAGCAGAAGAAGCCATTGGTTTACTTGGAAGAGAGCTTGTCCTTTCCCTGGAAAGTCGTCTCGAATGTCTTCCTTCCATTTCAAGAATGCATCTTCTTCTATAATGTCCAGTTCGTAAAGGTTCATAAACCATCGCAACAGTACCACTAAAATTTAAAGAGAAAGTAGAATTAAATGTTGTTCAATTTAAATTTTTGTTGGAAAAAGCTGTTGAAATAGTTTACCTTTGGGAGACTTCAATGCAAACCAAGCAGCCTGAAGTGCATATATGGAAATCACTTGCAGATCCACGTGATCGTGCAAATATTGGTAGAAAATCGGCTTGAATTTTTGCAATAATTCTTGTTCTTTCTCTTTTGCGAGCTTTTCATTCACTTGATCTGTCCCGACGGTTTCGGCTGTTTCCTGCAAAATTAAATTATTCAAAAAATTTTACCATCAGAGTTTTGCAAGAATTGAAAATTAATTGTATTATGTATGCACTTACCCCATACACGTATTTGAAAATGACAGTCATTAAAGCACTGATGAACCCATGGGAGGAATGATATGTCGGGTCAACGTGATCTTTGATCCAAGCCGCAAAATTTTCGGAATCAGTGCTCACCTATGGGAACAAAACGACAAATTTTAGTATTTCGGTTTCATAACTGGTAATTCGAATGTTAAAAAGCCAAGTGTTATAAATAATCATACACACCTGGAGTTGTTTCGCCATATCGTGCTGAATTTTCATCAGCGGAAATAAAAACGACAACTCTCGCTCTTCAAGAATTTCCGTCAACCGTTCTTTAGTACGGTCGGCTTTGGGCAACATATGCATCAGGTTCACCTAATATTTAACATGTTTGATGAAATACTTTCAAATTGTTAAGACAAAACAATTATAGTTGGTTCTGTACCTTGCTGTCTTCGAATAAACGACACAGTTTGGGTTTCTCCATTTGTTTACCAACTTGTTGGAAAACTAAAAGTAAGAATGGGTAGTGTCGTCCGTCTTCAGTGCATTCCGCAACTTCGGCAAGTGTCATCACATCTTCCCCGATAGATGTTGCAGCAAATGCGGCGACGTATGTCTTTACCCGTGGGGTTCCAACTTCAAGGTCTCCCATAATGTCCAAGGTATTGCGGAAAAAGTCCAAGAAGTGAGCATGGGAAAAAACTTCTTCCTTTACCATTTGCATTATCAAGGAATACAAAATCGTCCGTTGGGATTCTGTGCCAACATAAAAACGATCATAAACATAAATACAACTAAAAGACTAAAACTATAACTCTAAATTGTGACTAGCACTCAAAAAGTAGTGGAACTTACCTGATTGATCCATTGCCTTATTAAGGATGGAAGAAAGGACATCAACGTAATACTTCTCCAAGATTTTCATTTCCTTCAACGAATTTACAGCAGATTCAAACTGCTCAGTGCTATCAACTTTATCAGTCACTTCAGCAACAGCCGTCAAGATTGCGTCCTTGTTCATTCCCTTCAAGCATAACAGATAATAATATTAACATCAAGATAATTTAAGCAAGTATTAATTAATTTCATACCTTGTCTTTCTTCTTTTTCTCCAAGCTATTTTTGTTGCCATCGGGTGACAGGGTTTCCAACCGAGGTGGTGGAATAGGTTGAGGCGGTGAGCGTTGGTTTAGTCTGTTGGGTTCAGCCATGGTAGGACCAAACGTAGGACCTTTAAATGGAGCAGGAGGCATCCGTTTAATGATGGAATTTGGAGGAGGTCGAAGAGATAGCTCTTCGTTGACCTGGTTGTTTTGTAGATGAGCTCCAGCATTCGCTGGTGGATACATTTGTGTTTGTTTTAAAAATCTTGGTGCTACGGGAGCCTTCTCGTAACCTGTATCAGAGAAAAAAATGGTCAAAACTTCTACTCTCTCTCTCTTCCAAGTCATGTATAAAAATGTTTACCATTGTTCATATTGTTAGTTGGAGTTACATGGTTTCCTCGATGTTGAGATTGGTGGTATTGTTGATTGGTGTACTCGAAGTGAAGTGGAGCATGATTAATTTTGGTCTTCTGATGATGAATCAACGGGCCATTCCCATGAGACTGCATGTGGTTTTGCATATTGTTGAAATTACGAATTCCTCCCGAAGGTCGGTAGTGATTATTATGGTTGTAATGATTATGTGGATTCATGTGATGATATCCATTATTATCCACCCTAAATGGTAAATCAAAACTAGTTCTTTCTGGATATTTGGGCGTAAAGAAAATTTACCCCATCGATTTCTCTCCACCAGGAGTGATGACACCTGGACCAGTACCTAAACTGGTCATGGAAAAAGGAACTGGGGCAAATACTTCCTCCATTCCTTTTCTATTTTTCTTGAGACCTTGCATCCGGCCATTCCTTTTGGGATCTGATCATAAAACATCGATTGATCATGTCGTATGCTGTTATTTACATATAAAAAAATTAATTAAATTGTTACCTGCGCTGATTTGAAGAAAATTGAAATCTTCTGCAGCGCTCTTTGGATCCTGTTGAGCCAGGTAATCATTTTTCAAATAGCACAATTTGCATTGCTATTTTTGTTGATTAAAATATTGACTAAATAAATTTATTCAACATACCACAATTCCCATTTCATCGCTGGCCTCTCTCCGAATTTCCTGAATAGGTTTCGGGCTCTCTTTGGAGGACGTATTTTGGCGAGGTACCCAACTGTTATCTCGCAACTCAATAACGTCCTGCAGCATAAATCGAATTCTTGCCGGAAGCTTATCACACTGTGTCAACTCTTTCATTCGTGTGAAATATTGGTCCATCAGGTATTTCCCCTTGTCGTTGTCTAACAGATGCCCACAGGATCTCATTATCTGACTGAGGCACTCCAAGTCTTCCGCCTTCGTTTTCTTGACGAGTTCCTCGCAGCATTTGTGCAGAATCGAATGCGTGAGCATCTGTGTGAAATAGAAAAGAATAATTTAGAATGTCTGTGATAAATGCGGATGAACGCCTAAACAAAGTTGTCTTGTAATTGATTGTCCAACATACCTCCAATTTGCCAAGTTCACCGATAAACTGAATATTGCCAAGCATTTTGCGCTTGACAATGTGCTTCTCCTCTTCTTCCTCCGGAGTGAGGCGATCAGTTCTTTGATCATACATTGCAGAGGCTGGAACAAAAGAAATTTAATAAATTTATTACCGACAACTCGAAAACGTGGTGATAAATATGAACTTTGGAAACTTTAGAACAGAAATTATGTATTTTTCACAATGTTGACGCTAAGAGTAATTTCAAAAATTTAGAAGTGTTGAGAACCAGATTGAGTTACATGATAGTTACAGTTCAATTGATTTTATAACCATAATTGTTTAAATAAATGGAAAACGTACCACGAGCTCTGTTTGTATACTCATCTTGACACTTGTTAAGAAGGAGTCGGCGAAAGGTTGTTGCACTGTCTGGATTGGGAGGGTCAAAATTCGGAACTTTCTTCGATAGTTTCTTACATAGCTGAGCGTACATAGACACGTACTTAGGTTCTTGCAGGGCTTTTTCGAAGATCTGTTCAAGACAAATGAAAATATGAATAATGGAAAACGATTTTTAATTAGATTTAGAAATATATGGATGCTTAAAATATTCGAAACTTACCAAAAGGATAACACCTTTCAAAAGTGCAGGCGAGTCCAATCCAACCCCAATGAGTTCATCACTAAAAATTGAGTTTCAGTGTTATTGACTTAAAAAATAGCGTGATTCAGTCCTGGACTTTATTTATGAAAATGACAACAAATGTTTTGAGCAGGCTATGGTTTAAATTTGCATTGGATATAATTGCATCTAAGTCTACCGGGTAGACTCTGCATTGACCCATTTTTAGAGTAGACTCTACCCTAAAAATGGGTCAATTTGAAAACATTCTTTTTCATTTCGAAAACTTTGGAAATTATGGGTTGCAAATGCAGATAGTGAATTTAAATAAACTGGGGTTTGAAATAAGTAACGCCAATTTTCACCAACTATTTCAACGCAAGACTTTCATTTAATTTTCAATTGGTACTTGTGTTATTGATTGCAACCTTATAATCAAAAATTCCACATTCTTTTTTGCATTCTAAAATTATTGAATATTCCAACTGTTTTTAATCTACTCACCTTAGTCTGTCGAAAGTCTGGGGAGTAAGTTTGTTGAGAATTCCGCGGACCTAGGATAGTACACATTATATTATAAAATTATTTGAATCACTGAAATGCCACATCAAGATAATTTATCTTACTTTTCTGAATTTAACATCATCGCAGTTTTCTGGAAGTGCATCTCGTTTAAAAGAAGAAGGAGGAATCCATTTATCACTCTTGCTGGATTGGGAACGTTGCTCGTCCCTGCAATTAATATCCATTTAAAATTAAATCACAAATTCACTGTCGACTAACTGATGTAAGTAGCACTTGGAAGGAAATGACATACACATACCTGCCTCCTAAACCACGAGAAGCACCTCCCTGTGAAAAATTATACCAAGTATTAAGTAAACAAGCAGAGTTATACGAAAAGTTTTCAATGCATAAAATAATTCTTACTATTGCTTTCGGCCCTTCCGTTGTTGTTTTAGAGGAAGAAAATATGGGAGGATCAAATGGGCGGTACACTCTTTCTCTTTCAGGAGAATGTTTTATTATGTTGGACCGGTGGTGTATACTCGTACCTTTACTGTCTCGAAGCAGTTCTGCAAATCATAAATTGGATATCATCATATTATACATTACATTCATACCATCTGCCATATATAACAAGACATTAATTTGCGTACCCTCTGGTTTGGATTTTTCCACGAAATACACCATAAAACCGACTTTCGTAAACAGATTCCCAAAAAAATGTGTATCTAAATGGGAAATATTCAAAACTTTCATTAATACTTTACATATATATTGTATATTGCATACAGTGCATAATAATTGCCAATTTATATTGAGCATAATGAGCATAGTTTGCAGAACAGTCAATTAATGTTGCTCATGCAAACCAGCAACCAACAATGTGATAATGACAAAAGAACGAACGACCAACTACGATGAACGGACGGGTATGCAAATAAATAACAAACATCCCCTAGTAAATAACATAATTCAATATAAATATTGTCAATTGTCATACATAGTTTAGTTGCAATTTAAACACAGTGGAAATACTGAGGTTAGAAAACTACAAGCACAAGTATACTGATAAACTAAAGCCAAGTTCTACAAGTACTTATCAATCAAGCACAATACGACATCCGCTCATTCCTGCATTCTTGAAAGAATTACAACTACGAATAATCAAATTTCCATATCCCTCCTAAATTGTTACATCTGAATCCATCATCCATCCATCCATCCAGTCAATCCAGTAAGTGTCAGTCGAGTTCTTGTAAAAAATCATGCATTTTTCAATGATGACGACGGCAGTAAAAACTCAAGCCAGCCACAGATGATGATGTAAGATGGATTGATGATGATACAGCTCGTTTACTTATTAGAATTCAACATCCTTAATTTAATCTTTTCTACGATTCTATTACTCACCACACCACCATCACTCACTCACTACTAACTAATCACCAATCCATTAACAAAACTCAACCTTGGTTGGTTATGGAAATAAAATAAATGAGTCCTTCTGTACTTTACGTTACCTAGTCGAGTACAAATGAACAAAGAAGACGAGCACAAAATTCATTGAAACAGAAATAACTGCCACTGCTACTACTAACTATCGAATTAAATCATTATGCTACCACTACCAACAACGTAATTATACTATCCTAATCTTTGTCACAAATAACTCCTATTGATCATCAATACCAACCAAAATAACGTAATAGCTATCAGATCAATCAATTAATTAATCAACAGATGAGTAAAATTATTAAAAATCTTGATTAAGAAAAATGAAACATTTAGAACCATGCCTTGTATTGTACTTACCGAGGATTTCGTGGGGTGGGCTTCCTGGCGTTTTTTTTTCTCTTATTCACCTGCCTTTTGAACGCTTTCACAGAAACTGTTGAGGACACGTCAAAAACACGTCAAAAACTGCAATTTCACACTTGGACACTACTTTCAGTGAATTCAGTGTAGTTTAATTGTTGTTGTGGTAAGGTAGATAGTAGGTACTACTACTTCTAGGGAGTTTTCTAACACCAGTTTTCTTTATAAAATCACCAACTGTTTAGTATACGTCCACGTAACCGTAAGGTACTGCGACCCTGTTTCAAGTCAACTCAATCAATGTCACCACGGCACGATGAGGTAGATTGTGGGCTTAATCACTTGGTTATGTTATGGTTGAGTTAATAATGTCGTCGTCACTGACGTCTTTCTGTTCAATATTAAAGAACAAGAAAATTATTAAACCAACCCGATGATCCATCCATTAAAGAAGGGTCGATAAACTTACCCAGATGTGGTTGATTATTGCTCTGGCTGCAGTTTGTAGTGGTCTTCAATTGAATCTATAGTTTTGTTGTTGTTCCTCCAACTCCAATCCAAACGTTTTAGTTTTGAAAAGTGAAGATGATTATTGATTAATTTAAATATTATAACGGAAGCAAAGAGCAGAAGGGAACAACAGTGCCTATGACTGTGATGTGGTCTTGGTGAGTGAACTGTCTTTTGACTTATTACTGATGATGATGACGAGGTGGTGGTAGGAAGGAAGAAGAAGAAGAGGAGAAAAGAAACGTAGTTAAAAAAGTAGTATCTTTGGTTGTTGGGGTTGATTTTTCTGGTATGATTTTAGATGAGATGGATGGATGAGGGCTGCTACTGCTGTACTGGAGTGACGGACTGTTGAGAAGGATAGAAGTAAGAAGAATAGACAGACAAATGTAAATGGGATAAAATGAGTTTTTTATATATTTTAATAGCAAAGCAAGCATCAAAAGCATTGAATGCTATAGTTTACTCACTCTTTGGGGTCGCTCGCTACCTCTCTCCTCACCAATCCAATGAGATGATGATGATGTTGTATTTTACGATGCATCGCATCATGGCATGGGCTGGCTATGGTCGTTTGCGTTGTTTGTGTTGGATGGCTTCAGGGACGTAGTGCGTTGGGAATTATTATGGGAGGGTGGATGATGAGGCGTTTGTTAAAGAGATGATGATAACGGGTTAAGTTTGGGGTGAAAGAATCAACAATGGAGTAGCATAAAACAACGGTAGTAGTGTAGTAAATAAAGGGATTAGAAGACGCGTTCATGAATGAGGCTACAGGGGAAAGGGATGATTCAGAAGAGGACATGACGAGGTTATGTGGATCTCTTGTAGAAAATGCAGTTTTAGGTTTACATGATTGTTGGGCAGGAGGATTTACAGATTTATTATAGCGTCTTCTTATTTGTACAACATCATTCTACTACTATTGTTGTAATGCACAAGTCTTAATTGATAAAATAGCTCAACCAGGTATGAAAAACTGCCCTAAATAAGTTTTGTTAAATGTTGTGGGTGGAACGTAGTATGAAGAAATGTGAAGAGATAAGCATACTTAACTAAACAATTGTCATGAATGCAGTAGGTGCAATGTATGTTAACAAGTGAAGAAAGGTGATTAAAGTATTTGCATGGAAAGAGGACATCAGCCATGTGTCGATGTTGGTCCATTCGTGTTACGCCAACAAGGGTTTGTTTTATCTTTTCTTCTCTTTTCTTCTCTTTTCGAACTTCCTAGGTCCCTCTACTCTGCCTGAACTGCATGCATGCCTCTAGAACATGCCGTTTCCTTCATGTTTTCACGTTCATAACCAAAACGCAATAGTTTTGTTGCAGTAGAGTTTGACGGAGAAGTTTATGGGGATGGATGTGTTTAATGCTAAATTCTGTTATCCTCTTCTCATTTTGTAAATACTCCCAAGAACTGGGCAGGGCATGGAGCGCATCCTCTGTTCCCTCAAATTTCGTCACCGGGATCAACGACTTTGCAGAGGTACTCTAGCGTTCACATTTACATGCTTACCTCTACCCCCCAACATCATTCCCATTTGAGCAATAGGGTAGGGTAGACAGACAGACAAAGAGGTTTTTGCAGTGCAGTCACTTCAACCCAGGAAGAAAGCTGAAACCACTGCTGAAATGCACTGGATGACTGGACTTTTGGTGCATAACAAAATAATAAATTGAAATAGGATACTTCAAATAAGATAAACAAAATGCAAAAGCAGTATGATTCATGCATGCGGAATTGCATGTTATGTCTGGTACTTGTAGTAGAAGTAATAAATACGGATATGCAAAGCAATTAGAACCAATACTGCATTACATTTAAACCAAAGAAACCATGCATGCATAAGCAATTCAAATTGCATCGAATCTGTCTGTCTGTACAATTGTTGATGATGATTCACGAGAGAAGTTCAGAGAATCTTCAGATTCGATCGATGTTAATAACCAAAACCTTGCAAACATTGTCAATGTCAATGCATGTTTTGTTAGCAAATGTTTTCAGACGGCCCTGATATTTGTTATGCTGTTTTTTCATGGAACAAATGGAATAAACAATATCATTAATTGTTTGTTGAAACTTTTGGACCGTCTTTGCTTTATGTGACCAAACTTTTATACTTGTATTATTACCAATATTGACTTTCATGTACAAATTTATCATCATGTCATTCATGACTGACGCTTCTGTCGTTGCGTTGTCTTGATCTTGAACGACATGAAGCATTCGAATTTTGTGTAGTTCCTCGTTGGGATGGAAAATTATTCCATCCCATAATGTCATTAATGGATGGTCTTAGTCATTAATTCCATTGTTAAATTCAATGTGTAATATGATTTCGCTGTAGTCATCGTGTATCTCTGTAACGTATATCCGTTGTGATTGACGTAAAATCTGCACCTGATATAGTCAGAATAAATAATCATGGCATCGCTGATATGATTTGATGCGTGTTTTTGATCATGAATGAATGAATAATGCGTTGTATTTATGATTCCGTAATTATTGATAACGAAAACTCCAGTCAAAAATCACTTTTTCCATGTTCATATGAATGCAGATGCGTTAATGAAACTCGGAACATGCAGAATAAAAATGAAAACGCCTGTAACGAAAGAGTATTACGAATTCAGTAGTCAAACAGTTTTTACTATTATTTTGGATTCTTCGAGAGATAAAATATTCCGTGAAAAAAATGCAAACAATTCATTACAATGTTATGTATTACCCAATTGTCAAGTCCGGTAAAATTGGAGCACAACGAATTTTATAAATATTGAAATGCAATACCACAAACATAGTGGTAGTGAGTGATATCGACCGAGGAGGAACCAGGTCACTAATACTGACTGAAACTGAGATGACTTAAATTTTCAGTAATTCAATTTGTTCATTGTTTCGTTTTGTTGTCTGTCATTTGGTTGAAAGCTGAGACTCATCATAATATTCACACACATAATATTCATTTCCACCAATTAAGTTATTAGTAAGTAGTTGGCAGAAAAATAAGATGGGGAGCTGGCTAACTAAGGTCAAGAAGATCACACCCAAATCATTACATTTGTCAAACTATGTAATGCATGACAATCGTTTAATTTACTGTTAATTGTTACAAGTATATAACCCCGTCAAGGGTAGTACAAGAGGTGAGATTGGTTGGATTCTCATGTTGCATGATAACTGCAATATTTATGTGGTGGATGTTGAGGGGATGGGAACATGCATTCGATTCCCGTGAAAAGACCAATTGATTATTATCTGCTTTCCAAGTAGAATATTAAGTCAGTTTCGGTCCTTATAGTAATATCAATGATACATCGTATGCCCTACAGACTTGGAGACTTTTTTTTCTTTTTGGTGAGGTTTTTCACTGTTGAGTATTAAGTTATAGCAGTTTTCATTGATTTGATTACACTTCAAGCACTTTCGTTGGTCAAGATGTCATCTCCTGGGGTACTACCCCTCTTTCAGCCATATTAAGTAGTCCTTGAAACTCATGCTCCAATATGTGCCTTGCCTGTAATACATAAGTTTCAGTCAGTGAGCTGTATGAAAATTAACAGTGTGTGATGAATGGAATGATGTATTGCCTGCGTGTTTTGTGTCGGGATTTGCAAAGCTAGAGCCATTAAATTTGGATCAAAGGTGTCGTCAAGTGCAATTAGAGCCCCATGCACTCCGGATTCTTGGAGATTCATGGAGTATTCCTAAACATAAGCACAATATTTAATAACATTCTCAATCGCACATAAATAAATGATTTCAAGTTTCAACTGACTTTTAGACCGATTGATTGAACCCATTTCATAACCCTGTCGTTAGACCATACTAAGAGATCAATGTTTTCATTTTCACAAGCTCTACGTCTTTCTTCTAACATTTGACGATCATAGTTCAGTCGCTTTAAGGATATAATCCCAAAGTGGAGACTGGTTCTGTTGATGGGACAAAATTTTTAGTTTACACAAGTTTGTAATTATTGCAAAACATCTTGGTTTTATATCTTTACCTATGGGTTCCATCGTGCATTTTGAGTTGCGTACGCAGGTCTTTTTTTGTTAAGTGATCTAGCATTCGAGCATCGACTAGACATTCCATAAATGTGGTTCGATATTGCGGTAATCCTAACGATGGTAACCAATAATTTCCAATCCACTCATGGTTCATGTCTCCAAATGCTAAATGTGCAACTCTAGAAGCTGTGGGGGCAGATGGGCTTGTTAGTGAAACCATTTCCTGAATTGCTAGTCTCAATTTCAAACGATGGAGAGGGTTGCTGTAACATCAAAATAACTCAGCATAAATCAATGTTTTTAAGATGATGACCTGAGAGCATTGGCATACCTGATTCCTATTTCACGTTGAATTTCAGTGTCGCTAAAATTGAACAAAAGGAAACGCTGGGATTGGAATAATTCTAATAACCATTGAATAAAATGGCTCATCGCCATGTGATTTTTCAATAAAAAAATCGCCAACTTACCTGAGTGCACTCATAATTGCTCCTGATTTGACGTTAGCTCGACAAGCTGCTACGTACCAGGCTGGCATCCCCACCCATTGTTCTAACCAAGCGTCGATGGTCGGACCGTTCCATAGTGCAAATGGCGTACCTGCTTTCATAGCTTCAGACAGCAATTTCGTCTTTCGTTTTTTTCTTCGGTCAAAGTCAGCCTTCGCAGACATTGTCGCAACATTAACTTGTTGCCCTGAAATCGGCAGACTCATCGAACTAATTGATGTCGTAACTGATGGTTCATTTGTTACGCTACTGTCACTATCAAATCCACCATGATCAAAGATTACATCTTTTCCTTTGCCCTAATTCACAAAAAAAGGTTTAGAGCTCCATTTGGATTTTATTTCCGAGTGCCAAATACCTTTTCTTTCTTACTAAACAGTCGGCCCAAAGAAGATTTGATACCTTTCTTCTTTGCGGCGGCTGCCATTGCCGCAGCAGATGTTGTGGAATTCATCGTACTCATCCCAGATCTTGATCTATCATGGCCACCATAAGCTCCTTGATTCATAAAGGGTGGAAGTGTTCCGGACATGTAGTCTGAAGACCCAGCGTGGGACATCATTTGATTTCTCATCTCATCATTGGATTGACCTATGATATTTCGGTTACATTATGGTTTCTGGCATCGCCGACAAATAAGTTTTCTAGTAAAATTCTTTCACTTTAAGGTAATCTATGTGTTTTCAATATTTGATGCAAATAAATGAGCTTTTATACTCATTTAGAACTGATTCGGGGTGTCATAATTAAACGTTTGAAAGCTTACCCAGCATGGGACCGGAAGCGCTATTTATCAGTCGCAAGGACCTTGGTGTGGGTGGACTAGAATCGGACTTCATGCCCATCATCATACTCATATCTGGCATGGTGAGATTACTTTGGTGATACATTTGATTCATGGCTTCATTTATGGATCCAGGAGATGAATAGTAGTTGCATGGGGATAATGAGGCTGGTACCTGTTTTATATTATAATGGCATATTTACAATTTGACCATGTTTTGTTACACAATATAATAGGAAACTACAAAATTACCGTGTGGAATTTGTGCAAATAATCCAACTGTGGCGACGGATTTGATCGTGGAGTTGACCTACCGCTAAGTGGTGGTGATAAAGGCCGATCCAAACCTCGGCCACCCATTTCAAGACTTCTCCCACTTAATGGTGGAGATAGTGCTCTATCATAAGGTCCCCTTCGGGATATCATGTTAACATGCTCCATTGATCCCACTCGTGACTCTAACTGATCTGTTCGTCCGGAATCTGTCGATAGAACACAAGTCAGTCTCAGTCGAACTTTGTATTAAATATTTATGCTACCTGATTCTGTGCGTCTGTGCAACTGTTCTGCAAGAAGAAGCCCTCTTGCTTCCGTATTTTGCTTTTCTTCTTGAATCAATCGTATTTCGTTGTTTATTGCATCTAACTGTTCTTGAAGCATTAAAGCCAACGTCTGAGCGTCCGTCTGTTGCGAAGGGGACAAAACTTCAGCCACAGAAAATATGCTTTCAGAATCGTCTGCCTCCGCATCACTTAAATCAAATGCTTGCTGAACATTGGCTAGAACTTGGGCTTGTTCCACAGCGTCCCACTCGGAGTCAACCTATGGATGAAACTCTTTAGTGTGAAACTTAAAACGTAATCTTTCGTTGTATGTATTGATGTTACGTACCGAATGTTTAACAAGTCTTCTGGGGAGTGAATGTGTGTCAAAACTGGAATGACTACTCGTCCTTACAAAGGATGTTTCTCCTGGGGCAGGGCTCATACTTCTGGAAACTCCCCCAATAGAGAGACTTCTGGTTAGGGCCTCGGTTTGTTGAATATTATATGCTATTTCTTGCTGATACAGCTAGTTAAATATATATAAATATATCAATTTCAAATAGTTGAATGCTGTGTCAATCCTGTTTGGACCAACCTGTCTTTTACAACTTTCCATTTCCAGTCTTGTCTTTGTTAATTCTTTCATCAGTTCCGTCTGCAAGTATTCATCATAAAATTGCATTTTTGAACATGTAATATTTTAATGAGTCGGTTTTTAGCTTGCTGTATACCTTATCAGTCTGAAGCTCCTCAAGTACTTTTCTCGTCTTATCTAACTCTTGAGTTAATGCATTCTTCTCGTCTAAAGCTTTCATCCTTTCTTGGAGATGAACTTGTAACCTCTCATTTGACTCTGCCAAGAGTTTGTCGACAGTGGCAGATAGTCTAGAATTGTGGTCTTCATTAACACGCAGCCGTTGGTTTAATCTCACAGTTTCCGTGTTCTTTTCCTCAACTTGTGCTTCTAGTCGAGCAATTCTTTCCTCTGCTGATCCATGACGCTCTTGAGCCTGTAAAGGTAAGGTACAGAAAATAAACCTTGATTTTTTAAGGTTTGCCAATAGTATCTCCTAATAGCAATGACGGACCTGTGTCAAAGCTTGCAGTCTTTGTTTCAGTTCTTCTTCCATGTCGGGCATTTTAGAAAGTTGTGCTAATTTTTGATCTGAAAGTTCTAGTTTCTCGTGCAGTGCTCGACTTTTCTCCTCTTGAAGTTTAAAATGGGCCTCCTTGTGTTGCAATTCTTGCTCTAATTTGTCGTTAAGATCGTGCAAAGTTGTAGCTTCTCTCTGAGCATCGCTAAAAGTGGTAAAATCAAATTATTGTAATTGAATGAAAACGAATCCATGCTTCGAGTAGGAAGAGAACACAATTTCATTACACACTTACCTCACAGCTCTCTGAGCATTTAAGTATCTTTTCTCTAGCGTGGCAATACGTTCCTCCTAAGAATTCAAATTACAAGTGTTGATTGGCATGTTCACATTTATTTACAAATTCTTGGTACAATACAGATCTGTATCCACGTACTTGATCTCCTTTTTGAGCGTCATTTTCTCTAAGATCCATTTGTAGTTTTGCATTAGCTTCTTGCATTCTAACAAAATCCCGTTGTGTTCTGGACAGAGTTTCTTCAAGATCTGAAATTCGACTAGAAAGCTCGGCTGATCTTCGTTGTGCTGTATTCAACTCGGACAACTGTGTATAGAACATCAAAATAAAAATAAAAATGCGTAACCTTTATTTTCCAATCGAATAACAAATGTTCACATATATGTAATTGGACTTACATGTTTCTCAAGGGTGCATTGTAATTCGGCTATTTTGCATTTCTCAATATCGGGGTCACCTGTGCCATTTGGAGTTCCCTGATGACATTAATATCAATTTGTTACATGTTATCCAAATAGAAATTCGCATAAGAACTTTTTACCATTTGGCTAAGCACTAAGGAACTGTTCTCGATTGTACCATCTATGCTACCGTTTATTTTGTCGGTTTTCTTTCCGCTCTTGTACTCAGTTAACTATATAACAGAATAATGCGATTGATGTCAAGGTTAGGAATGAACTAAAAAAAATGAGAAAAACTAAAGTGCTCACCTCATCTTTGGTTTGTGATAGTTCATCTTCTAATTGCGACACACGCTCTAACGCAACTCTTAATCGTTCGCGTACCTAGAAAATTACAACCCACATATACTTTCCAGTCAACCATGATTGAAATCTTCAGCCTACCTTTTCATCTAAAGCTTTGTGATGTTCGAATAAAGACTTTAAGGCCTTCAAGACTTCAACTTCTGAAGATACCCCCGATTGTGCGGCTGCTTGACGTTTCACGACGGTCATTCGGAGTGACCGTTCATGTCTTGAGACAAGACATTCCAAGTGTTCAAGAAGAAGCTATTGTTACATAGATTCAAGAAACACTTAAATTATCTAAGGAAATACCAATCAATTAATAAAATAATACTGGATTCATACACGTGTGTTATTCCGTTCTGCTTTCAATTCACAAATTTCTTCCTCTCGTTCAAGTAGTTGTTCCCTTGCTTGATTTAATTCCTTGTTTAATGTTGCAAGCTCCTGAAACAATCAATGACATTGATCATGACTTCATTTCATTGAAACTTTTTACAATACAATTTTACAATTGAGCTATGTACCTGAGGTAGACTAGCAGATAACTGCCTGGACAGAGAATCTCGTTCTTTCTGAGCGTCTGTTAGTTTCATTTCCGTATCCGTAAGACGTTCCTGGTTCTCTCGAAGACTGTCCATCAGCTTATCCCTCTCGTCCAGCATGGTAACCATAAGTTGTTCAAAGTTGGCATCTTCAGACGCGAACTAAAGATATTCCATATTCCATAAAGATAATAATCATCTAACATCAAATATATATTCCTATATGTGTATTTATCGTAGTAACACATCTATGCAGATATATAAATGTGTACGCAGAATATTTAGTGTCATCATGGACGAATTAGATAAAATGCATACGTTTGATTTTCCATCCTCCGAGATTGTTGGCATCACGTCGCACATCATGTTCCACATTTTTATGTAGAACACCCGCACACCATGAATAAGTTGGATCCGATCGCCGGTTTAATGTTTGACAATTGTGCCTATTACAATATGTAGTGGGTGGTGTTTATGGGTGTTTATGGTGATGCTAGTGGGATCTACACTGTGGTTTGATGGTTATCATCATAATTTATGAGACAACAGTATCGTTTTCTACCATCATCATTCATAGCATGCTTAATTGTCGTTTATAGTGTTAAGCATTCATTAACTAGTTTATTTAATAATAATTTTTGATTCTTAATTGCATAGTGATTTGGATTTTTGATCGTTGATTTGATACACCGTATAAATTCCGTGGAGAAAGTTGTACTGGAACTGCTGCTCACATTTAATTTTTTCGAGTTAACTTGCACACGTTACGCTACGCTGTTACACTCAACTTATTTACTAAAGTATCAAATGATATAAAATGTAATGGTGAACACAAAACGTGACTTACAAATGAAAACTAGTCGGTTAAAGTTACTGGTTATTTAAGTATTTGGAACTTAATTCTTTGGGCACTTTTATGGCGACTGACATGTATTCCTGCACACTTTCGCTAAAGGTTATTTTGTAAATACCAGAGACTATATAAGCCTTTACTAAATAGCTACCTACCTACAAAAACTCCTTTTTTAAAACTACGACCAGCTCTTTTTAAACACAACTATGGTGGTTAATTATTATTTTCTTATTATGGCCTTAAAGAGATCACCGAGTGGTATCTAAATATTATAATTTTGAGGACACGTTCACATTATACGGCCAAGGTTTGTTGCAATTGTAATAACTTGACCGTTTTGTGTTGTACATGTGATGTATCATCATATCTAAGGTAGATAATTATGGCTGTGTGTTAAGAAACGCGACTTGTTTGTAGTTTCACGCATTTCCATTCACTACCACTACTACTGTCCATAGAATAGATGTATTAGTTTTGGTATGTTAATGTTGGTTTTGTTATGGTTGATCTTTTTATGCGAAACAGAGCAATCCTTTACACACATTTTGTTTTAATGTTGAACATTTTCATTCTGTTCTGTTAAACTCACATCACATCATCATGTGTAGTTTTGTTGAACTCGAGGAGTGCATCGGATGGTTCAAGCAAGTAAATGATGACTTTTCAATGTTCCAGTTAGTAAATCTCATTCACTACTTATTTCACACTATTAACTGCTTCATCTTTCGTATACTCGTAATGAAGAGACTAGTCGGATGAATGGGTGGGTGGATAGGTGTCATTTACTTGTATGGTTCCGGTTACTGGTGTTAATACTACTGCCCAGTTGGTTTGGATATTGCGGATCACTACAGTCGTGTCAAAACGTCATTATTTCACGTTGATTGACATCAACTGATGAATTTGGAATAGTTGGATCTAGAAATAAAATATAAGGCAATATTTAGCAAGGTTTTCAATAAACATACACATTTGCTGATATTGATTAAAGTGATATCGCAATCGCTCTAACTGTACATGCATTTCTTATTGCTCACTACATTTAGACGCGGCATGTTAATGTTGCTGTTCCCCATCTCATCTCTAAATATGTCATTCATAGTTAGTTAGTTGTAGTAGTGAAAGCGATCTTAAGACTAGAGGCAAGACTAGTCAATCAATGCAGGAAATTCTGTTAACACTATCACTTAAGATGATTGTCAACCCGACATGAAAGAATGAATGTGTATGTTATTATGCATACCTCTTTCTAATGACGGCTATAAGTTATTTCACTAGTTCCAATATTTCACTATTATCCAATCGCATCCGAATATCAATATGCGGGTATTTGTATTAAAAGTTAGTGATGCGGTATTACTCAACTTGTTATAGACGAGTATTTTAGTGGTTTTTGACCCTATAATTTGTGAGGAGTGGTAGTAGTGGGTGGATGGGTGTACCGTTGTTTTGCCAGCAGCCGGGTCAAGATATCGTCATGATATTAATTGGACTAGATGACAGGGTAATACTGGCAGGGTCGGTATGTTATGTGGGTAGTAGTTAAAAGGGGATACAGAATACAAGTCCATGGGTGTAGTTGTGGTAATTACTTTTGCTCACATCTCCCTCTAAAATGAGGATCTAGCCGAGTCCCACTTCCCGAACTGACATTTCTGTCGGTACTTTACTATACATAATATTACAGAATATGTACTTATACAGAATTCAACTCTGTGTGTGTCTCTCTCACCCTATTTTTTAGTCGGAACTGGAGTAGGGAGGAATGGCAACGTGGTGAGTACCGTTTTTGTAAGCGACCTCACCACGACAGATTCAGGAAACACAAGGAGAAAGTCCTGGAAAGAACTCATCAGAGTGTTCTAGCAACCCTTTTACTCAATCTCCATCACAACCCAACCCAACCCAATCTTGCTACTCTACATAGTCACCATGTAGTAGTA
>JAQIWQ010000072.1:0-29037 GCA_034695825.1 Folsomia inoculata | reverse complement strand
AAACGAGAGAAGCCAGGGACTCCAGTTGTCAAGATGTACAGTCCAAAGGATGTCTTCGCCTTTCTCCAGAAGCATCTTCTCCGGTTGACTATGGATTTGTTTTCGTTTGATCTCAAGACTAATTGCGAGATTACGATGGATAGGAAGATTTGGTGGAAGAAATGTATGGTTGAGGTTAGTTGGGAATTAAAATACGAGGGTGGTTGTTGTGGATAGTAAAGAGTTTTTTTCTAAATTTGGTTTGTGATTGGGTTGTTGTAGGATGTGTCGAATGGGAAAGAGTTGCTGCAAATCCCTGCTGTTAACCTGGTTGATGAGGAGATTCCAGTGATTGACGAATACGTTTTGACCAGCGTCTTTACCAATGAGAAACTTCATACGAAACGGACGTATGTTTGTTGCGATTGTCCCGATAACTGCATTGTATGTTGATTTATTTGTATAGTAAAATTAGGGAATGATGTTTCATTTGGGATTCTTGTAATTTTTAGGACAAGCTGAGATGTGCATGTTTCCAGGAAACATTGAAATGCTACAACCCAGAAGAAAGGAAGCTACTAAAAAAAGATGAAAATATTGGATATGATTTCAAGCGACTACCATTTGCTCGACAGAATTTGTCTGGAATGTATGAATGTAATTCAAAGTAAGGAGATTTTTTAGCAGTTGGAAAATCAAACTGGTATCTGTTTAATATGAAAAACGTACTTTTCTAGATGTCAGTGTAATGAGCAGTGCTTGAATCGAGTGGTTCAGTACCCTCCGAAATGGAAAGTCCAGTTGTATAAGGATGAACTGATAATGGAAAAGGGCTGGGGAGTTCGGACCCTTAATGATATACCGGAGGGATCATTTGTGGGCGTTTACACTGGAACCATGTGTCAAGAGAGCAAAGCCAATTTGGTAACTTGATTTTCAATTAAATAAGGCAATCTGGGACGTTTCATGGGATTTATTATTCATTTTCTTGTAATTTGTAGAAGTGCGACTCGGCAGAGTGGTTGACGGCTGGAAAATGGAAGTACATTGTAAACCTCCAAGTGCTGCAAAATGCGTTGAAGGAATCAGTCAAGTTTGACAATGACGCTGACTTATTGGCCAAATCAACCCTTGCGGGGCCTTCAAAAAATGCTAAACCACGCATACCAAAGATCTCCTTTGGCTTGGTCGATGTTTCGAAGGTGTTTCAACTACCGAGAGATCGATTTGATGACAATCCGAAACATCCGACTCAAAGTGAGCTGGAAACTAGGAACGATGCCTTACTCGCTTCAAGTGTTGGTAACTTTGAAATCTTCAAGTCGATAACGTTGGAACAAGGCATAATAAAAAGGAAACAGCTTCTTGAGGAAGCATTGGCATCAAATAAGAAGGAGAATGGAACCAAGAGGCCTCGGAGATTTTTAACATTTACTTCTGAAGACCAATCCAAGTACAAATTCCCCGCGAGCCTCAGCATTAATTTAGTTCGAAAGAAGAAGATGCTTGTTGCCAAGAAGCGTGCAGCAAAAGGAAAAGTTGCCACTGCGTCTCCTCAGGCTCTACCCCTGCCCTTATCGCTAACGATTAATAAGGAACATCATGTTCCGAAAGAGTATCTTTCCCGGATCGTCAAACTCTCGGATGTTTTGGAGGATATTAAGAAATACAAAGTCGAATCTGGTCCTAATGCTGCCACTCCCTCAACACAGAACAACTCGACGTTCAGCGACGATAACGACGAAAACAAGCCCCAACTGAACAACAGTACTGATAGTGGGGATCAAGACACTGAATCTGGTGAGGAATTTGAAATTGTTGAACTTGCAAAATCAACTAAATTCGAAATCGGCATGAAACAAAAGGCAGGCACTAAACAAAGGAAGAAACGAACATATGATCTGTCTGCCTGTGGCACTGCCTCAAACATTTCTGGAGTGCCAACAAAGAAATCTCGATTGTCTTTACCGCTGTCGCCAAGTAAAGTTCAAGTATCAACTTCTGGCCTTAAGGCTCCTGTTGCATCTCCACGTAAGAAACTCCCAAAAGTATCACCATTAAAGTCTCAGGCTGCTAAGATTAAAGGAAAGTACTCCCTCCGACGAGGGACTGAAGGAAAAAACTACACATACAAACAATATGACGAATTGATGAAGTTGACCCGAAAGAATTCCTGTATTCAACCAAAACTCAAAGTTTCTAAGGACTTGTACTTAGTGGATGGACGGAAGAAAGGAAATATTGGACGCTATTTCAATCACTCTTGTGACCCTAACCTATTCTGCCAATATGTGTTCGTCGATACGCAAGATGTGAGATTTCCTGTCGTGGCATTTTTTGCTATTAAAAATATCAAAGCTGGTCAAGAGCTAACATGGGCTTATAATTATGATGACGATATTGACATGGGAATCGATCCTCTAGAATGCAAGTGTGGCTCTGGGGATAAGTGCCGAGGACTGTTGATTTGTTAGCGTGACATTGGTTGTTTTGTAATTAAAACTTACAAACGCATTGAATAAAAAAAATTAGTTTTTAATGAAATGGTTTTTATCGTAATGGTTTTCTTAACACAAAACGTCTATACCACATATATGAAGTGATGGCAGATAAGCTAAACCATGTACAAAAGTAGCTCACATGTTCATTTCTAAAAGTAACGCGAGTTTGTCCTGGAACAGGAAGATTGTGAAGTCGGGCTGACGAGAAATCCATACCAGTGATTGCTACGAGATCCAGAAACACGGGTTCGGTCTTTAGTTTTTCTGCCATACTTTGGACATCTCTAGGAACGAAAAGTTTAATTAGGACATGATTAGGATAGAATTTGATTATTTCATACTCATTTCAACTAACCGAAAAATATGGAAATCTCTCATCCCACTCTCTTTTGGCATAAATGGCTGACGCTTTTCTCCTTTTCTAACAACACCAACAATTTCGACAACCTCATCTGTAGAGTTGTATTTCTTAATCATTCGATCCGATATCCATCCCCGATTTACAAGAATAGATATACTAGAAATGCATCAAGATTCCTATGACTAATCCATAATATGTTGTATTTTAATATCAAATCCATCATCCCACTTACTTCTGACCCTCGACATGAAAGGGAGTAATGACATGATATCCCGAAGGTGAAGTGCCTGGACCCATCAATCCTGGACTAGTTGGTTTGACATCGACTGCATAATTGAAAAGTGTTCTGGGACCCATAAGAACCTCATTCGAGTAATCAAATTGTCCCATCAGTTTCACTTTACGATATTCCATATCTTCCAGCGATTCCAAACTATTTTAACATAAATAAACCAAACAAAATTCATGAAACCTTCATGAAATAATAGGCTTTGCTCTTATATCTATACAGAACCTACTTTCCTACTGGAAAATCTACAGGAGATGCAAGGACAACTTTTTCCATTCCATCAATAACGCTTAATTTCCATCGCCATCTGTAAACTTGCCAAATCCCAAGGATAAACGTGGACACGGGGATGACCTACACAAACAACGAAATACTAATAAAATGATGACTTGTCCTTGTTATTGATGGTGGTAGTTAATTGGCTTACCAGCAGGAAGTAGCCTCCAGGAGGAATATTATTCCACCATCCTTTCGGGTCTCTAAAGATTTCTTCAGGTGTATAAATTTTAAGTTTCGGACGCTCTGGTTTATACTTGAAATTCTTTTTGGTAGAGTCCCCCAAGGAGAAGGGACGCCTTGTAGTGGAAGTGGACCAGTTTGACCCTGACCTGGGGGGACCAAACCAGACCCCTTCACCAACGGACTCAATTACAAGGCCTGGAAATCCACATGACTTCCGGGATTGTAAAAGACGTCTCAGCATTTTCTCCCCTAATGGTTCCTATTTTAACAATTAATTCATTTTCATCTATATTAAACGGTTAAAAAAACTTACAAATAATTCAGTTTTTATTACTTGATCCCATCTTGTTGGCGGGTCCTACCGACTCAAAATCTGTCCTACTATAATATCAGGTGCAGAAATTAAGCCGGTGTGTCTTTTTTCGCATTGCAAAAACTGAAGATTTTATCAAATATTTATTGATCAACTCCATTAAAGGTTCTGGTCATTGGATTTAATTATTTTACCTGCTTTAGTCAAGAGGAGGCATACAGCACAGAACAGGCAGGCAACTCACAAACGACCAACACCAATAAGCAGTGAAAAATGGTGTTCTGCGGAATAAACGACTAACCAAACCAACAGGTGAGCCGGTGAATTGGGTGAATAATGTGAAGGGACGATTTTTTTAGTAATTTCAATTAAAATAATGGCAAATATTCTCTTGGGTTTGTTGTTTAAGTATTGATTATTGATTGATTGGTTATTGAGAAATTAACTTTGTCCGATGAGATCTGGTCAGGAAGAAGGATTGTTTTATCCATAATTTTGAACTCGCCACTTGTCAGTCTGGAATATTATGAATTGCATTTACTGTAAATTGAAAATGATATAAATTAAAGTAGGAAATATTTCAGTCTTATGAATTTAACCATTTTTTATTCTAGTTGGATTATTGACTACGTTTGGAGCTTGTCTCGGATAAATCAAAGAAATGGCTGCTCGTTACGATTTAAGCACTCCAGGGACTTCAGTGCTTGAAATTCCTCCTAAAACACCATGTCGGGTTCAAGAGAAGGATGGAGGATGCACTTATTTTGGACTTTGTCTCCAAAATCCAGCAGTCACCAACAGACCTGATGTCTTAATTTTGCACAGGGTGAAAGGCAGAAATCTGGATGACCCAAGGGGCATAGAATTCACATTCGATTCAAAAGAGTTCAAGTATAATAATATTGCGGAATGTGAGTCAAGATTTATCAAGCATCAAACAGACTTTTGGGGTTTTTATTGTTTTAAACTTTTAGTGTGGACCCTAAATAATGTTGCGGAGAAGGATGATCGCCCGGAAAGCATTATGATTACAGAAGTAGTCTACAAACTTGATGCTGTTGCCCACATTGTGAGTATTAATTATTCGAGTCTGATCATATTGAGTCTTTTGGTGATGCTAACGAAGAATGTTTCATGAACTTGTAGATTGACGTAATTGAAAACATGAATTTAAAGACTGTGGTTGTTGCTGGACTAATCGAAAGCTCTGGTCGATTTGGAAAACTTGGTTGGCTATGTTTTGTTGTGCGGGGACTGCTCGTGTGCATCGACACTATTGCGCTGGAGAAAAATGAAGAGTTTTGGAGATTGCTGGAAAAGAAAATATTTCGAAATGAAGAGATTATCAAAGTTTGTCACAATGGAAGAAAGCTTCTGGACTACTTGTATCATCAACATGCTATTAAAATCCACAATCTGTTTGATACTCAGGTAGAACTGCTATATGACGTTATATGTATATATATGTTGATAAAAGAAGTTACGTCTTTATTGTGGCCTATCCCAATGTAATAAATAATTATCTGTCTCGCACTCTTAGGTGGCTGAAATGTTCATTCGCTGCCATCAAAATCGAGGAAGGATGCCTCTTAAAGTTGAAGACATTAGTGCAGGAAACCCATTCAACTGGGAATATTACCCATTGTCTCGAATCTACCAAAAATTTGTTCCTCACCTCGTGCTACCAGAGGAACTGAAGTATTTGGAGGAATACGAAGGTAAAAAGTTCAAAATCAACAGCCCATTCACTCAGCGACCCACCCCACTAGATTGTCCACACCACAAGACTGCTGCTATTCAGATGAAATATCTAGAACAGGTATTTTATTAATTTGAATTCCTAAAACGTTAATGAATAACGTTTATCGTTTCAAAACCCCTAATTTTTATCCCTTTCTTGCCAGGTTCAAGAAGCTCAAATGAAGATACTGCTTTCAAATTTTACCCTTTGTATGAGAGAGCAGATTAAAGTGCTATATCGTGGGAATGATACTGCTACGGTAAATGTTGTTTAACTTTGTGATATCCAACTCATTAATTGTTGGTTCCATTCATTTTAGGTGGAACGGTTTTACATTCCTCACAATGTGATGGAGATGATGAAATCAGGAATGCCCTTACTATCCAGTGACAGAGGTCAAGACTTTGCCTTCTGATTTGTACCCAAATTCAGTCCCAGTAACTTCTTCTGTTTCCATATATGCATTGCTCAGGATTACTGCTGTATTTATGCTAACTCTATGAACTATGTTCCACAAGCTTCGAATATGCTAATCACTAAATGTCAAAGTTTGATGATTCATAAATAAATATGTGAAGTCAAATCTTTGTATCGTTTCTTATGACATTCCGTTTATTTGCATTGTTATGATAAAATCACAGCATTTATTTAAATCTAATATTAAAAGTAGCTATAGCTAACTAAAAGCATGGAATTCATGCAAACCTAGGTAAAACTAAGCAATGTGACTAAAATTCTTGAGTTCCTACTACATCTTTGACTGAATTGAATGATTAGCTTACTTAACGTAACGTCGGAATTTGCCTAATTTCTGTACGGGACGAATCTCATTCGTGTTGATACTGGCGTTGAACAAATCCTGGATCATAGGTCGCGGCGTCTGTTGGGGTGGAAGTGGTGGTGGTGGTGTGACTGATGAGGGCGATGATGAGGCAACCGTGCCCTTCTTTGCTGCTCCTTCCCCTACTTGACCTGGTTGACCTTGCTGTGAGTTGCACTGGTACCTGCGATACACAAGTAGACACGCAATGAGAAATGAGAACCAAACGAGCGACAATAAACAGCTCAAAATGCGTCATGAAAAATCTCAAAATTGCTTACTTTTGCCCACAATCGAACGATCCCTCAGCGGAGCTCTTTAGGATGTCCAGATAACTATGGTAAGTCGCCGGGACGTAGGATTCCACCAAACTAAAACATCAAAATGTCCAAAACCTTAGTCTCAATTTCCCCACCCACTTCTGACCTCTTCATCCATCCATAAATCAATCACTTACGAAATGATACCCTTCATAGTTTGTGCGTTTCCCCTAGCAAAAGCCCCCACCTCACAAATCATCCTATCCGAACATGACCCCGAGTAGATTGCAGTCGTCACAACTTTAGCTAGTTGCATCATATAGTCATCCTCCAACTGTGGGGCAGCCGCAGATCCGATATCCCTCCGGAATTTCTTGGACCCTCCTGCTAAATCCTCGAGAACACTCAGCTTCCACGCCAACGCGAACTTGACCGCCAATACGATAAGGACGAGAAGGAATAACGCCACTCCAATGGCAACAATTGGCACGATCAGGTCTCCTGTGGGGAAAATGAGATTTAGTAAAAAATCTCCCAAGGCCCATCCATTCAAGACAAAGCAAGACACTTACCCTTTATCCCACCCAGTGCCCCCAAGGGCGTAATAGGGACGTAAGGTCCACCCCATCCGGGGAATCCACCTCCACCTAGCAGACCAAGTCCTGGGAATCCTAAACCACCCCCAACATCAACGTTTAAGCCGCCTCCGACACCAGCACCTGGGCCAAACCCTCCGGGAAAACCTCCGGCAAAGCCCCCAGCCCCTGGACCAAATCCTCCGGCAAAGCCCCCAGCCCCAGGAATGCCTCCAGCTCCAACCACAGCTTCTGCCATTTTATGATTGAAAATTTAAGCTCAAAGTTTAAGCTCCTCAAAGTATATAAGAAGCTGTGCTGTGGACGGACTCGAGATAAAATGGCAAATGTGGAAGGGGACGAATTGTACAGGCTTATTTATACCCTCGGTATAATCTCCAAACCAAACCATCCCTACATCATGGTATGGCCGTGGTCGGTTACCTGCTTTTACCTACGCTTGCATGAACTTCATTCTTTTAGTCAGCCTAGGTACTTTTAATCTTGGATTTAAATAAATGCTGTGACTTTGCTTTATCATAAAAATGCAAATAAACGGAATGTCATAAGAAACGATACAAAGATTTGACTTCACATATTTATTTATGAACCATCAAACTTTGACATTTAGTAATTAGCATATTCGAAGCTTGTGGAACATAGTTCATAGAGTTAGCATAAATACAGCAGTAATCCTGAGCAATGCATATATGGAAACAGAAGAAGTTACTGGGACTGAATTTGGGTACAAATCAGAAGGCAAAGTCTTGACCTCTGTCACTGGATAGTAAGGGCATTCCTGATTTCATCATCTCCATCACATTGTGAGGAATGTAAAACCGTTCCATCTAAAATGAATGAAGCCAACAATTAATGAGGGGATATCACAAAGTTAAACAACATTTACCGTAGCAGTATTATTCCCACGATATAGTACTTTAATCTGCTCTCTCATACAAAGGGTAAAATGTGAGAGCAGTATCTTCATTTGAGCTTCTTGAACCTGGGAAGAAAGGGATAAAACTTAGGGATTTTGAAACGATAAACGTTATTCGTTAACATTTTAGTTGAATTCCAATTAATAAAATTAATAAAATACCTGTTCTAGATATTTCATCTGGATAGCAGCAGTCTTATAGTGGGGACAGTCTAGTGGGACAGGTCGCTGAATGAATGGGCTGTTGATCTTGAACTTTGTACCCTCGTATTCCTCCAAATACTTCATTTCCTCTGGTAGCACGAGGTGAGGAACAAATTTTTGGTAGATTCGAGACACTGGGTAATATTCCCAATTGAAGGGGCTGCCTTCACTAATGTCTTCAACTTTGGCAGGCATCTTTTCACGATTTTGATGGCAGCGAATGAACATTTCAGCCACCTAAGGGTGTGAAACAGATAATTATTTATTACATTGGGAAACTGGGATGGGCCACAATAAAGCAATAACATCATATATATATAGTAACACCATATAGCAGTACACACCTGAGTATCAAACAGATTGTGGATTTTAATACCATGTTGATGAAACAAGTTGTCCAAAAGCTTTCTTCCATTGTGACAAACTTTGATAATCTCTTCATTTCGAAAGATTTTCTTTTCCAGCACTGTCCAGAACTTTTCACTTTTCTCCAGCGCAATAGTGTCGATACACACGAGCAGTCTACGCACAACAAAACATAGCCAACCAAGTTTTCCAAATCGGCCGGAGCCTTCGATTAGTCCTGCAACAACCACAGTCTTTAAATTCATGTTGTGAATTGCTTCAATCTGCAAGTTCATGAAACATTCATGGTTGGCATCACCAATCAAAAAATCAATATCTGATTCAAGTAATACTCACAATGCCTTGAACATCTTCAAAAGTGGAGACTACCTTCGTAATCATAAGGCTTTCAGGGCGCTCATCCTTCTCCGGAACTGTATGTATGGTGTCCAGAAGCTGCACTAAAAGTTTCAGAGATTGAAAACCATAAAATTCTGTACTTAATAAATCTTGTAAATTAATAAGAAATCCTTCAACTCACATTCCGCAATATCACTACACTTGAACTCTCTTGAATCGAATGTGAACTCTATGCCCCTTGGGTCATCCAAATCTCTGCCTTTCACCCTCTGCAAAACTAGGACATCAGGCCTATTGGTGGCTGCTGGATTTTGAAGGCAAAGTCCAAAATAAGTGTACCCTCCATCCTTCACTTGAACTCGACATGGTGTTTTAGGAGGAATTTCAAGTTTTTGTTTGTGTAGCAATGGAGTCCCTGGAGTGCTTAAATCGTAACGAGCAGCCATTTCTTTAATTTATCCAAGATAAATTCAAACGTAGTCAATAATCCAACATCAATCTAGAATAAAAAATAAAAAATTGTTTATTAAACAAATGAGACTGAAATATTTCCTACTTTAATATTTATATCATTTATGAAGAACATGTGGTGTGAGGTAGTTAAAAAAAGGTGAATTGAGTGTCAGAAACATGCCAGTTACAATTTACAGGAAATGCAATTCATAACATTCCAGGCTGACAAACGGCGAGTTCAAAATTAAGGATAAAACAGTCCTCCTGACCTGATCTCATGGGATGCAGTTAATTTCTCAATAACCAATCAATAAATAATCAACACTTATAACAAACCCAAAAGAATGTTTACAATTATTTTAATTGAAATTACTGGAGAAAACGTCCCTCACATTATTCACCTGTTTGCAAGGTTCCTGCCTGTGCTGTCTGTCTGCTTCCTCTTGTTGACTGACTTGACTAATTGACGAATGGACGATGGTTTCAAGCCAAACTGATCAAAATGAAATCATCCAGATCCAGGAGAAAAACGTGATAAATTCAATCTGGAGAGTTTGAGCGGTTGAACTGCCACCACCACCAAATACTTTTTGTCTCTTCAAGTTTTTGGCTTTGGTGTATGTATGCATGTGTATACTTTGCTATTTCATCTTTTCAATTTTGTGTAATTCGCCCAGTTTTTTGCTTTGACTTTTCTTGTCTCGTTTAAAACCACTGTTAGGAGATTAAGATGGTTTTATGGAGTTGGTCGCCGTTGTTGGCTTTAAAGTTTTGGGCCATGTTCTTCTTTGTCTTTATTTTTCCCTCATTGATGATTATCTTGTGCCTGCTTAAACAATTTGGTTATCAAACTGTACTCGTAGTGGCAAGATCTTACGAAGGGGATGTGTTGAGGGTAAGCATGTATGGATCTGATGATGATATAAGACTACCATCTGAAGAAGAGCTATTGGAGGATTGGGCGACCATCTTCTATGTACCACCGAACAACGGAGATGTCTTTATGGTTGGCATCTTTGTCAGAATTTATGATATGGAGGATTTCAATTGATTGGTGTGGGTGAGTGAGAGGATTTTATTAAGGGTTGTGTCGTTCTCATCATCATAAACGGTGCGACATGTAAAGTAAAGCTAGTGTCGGCAAGTTCATGAACATTAAAAACTAAATGGATGTGGTCAAGTAGAGGGTGTGCAATGCAGTGTGATAGGGGGAAATACCGATAGAGTTGACTTTATAAAGTTGGATAAATACATGATTAGGGTTGGGATTACACAGGCTAGATAAGTTTCAAAGTTTTCAGAGACTTTAAAGACATTGAATATTCAGAGACTTTAAAGACATTGAATATTCATTTGGTCGTCAGTTTGTACCTGATTGAAGTTTAGGTGAAGTATTCTTGAAGGAGGAAGTAGTATTGATTGATGAGACGCCTTATTAGAAATGGTGTTGGTTGGTGAGTATGAAACATTTTATTCAGATGAGTACATTGTGATATGATATGACAGAATGTAACGAAGTAGTGCATGCATGAAGGTTATTTAACAGAGTTTGTATCATTTCAGCAGGGTTCTGTTGAGCTGAGGATTCCTTGACTGAAGGTGATTGAAGTTCATTATTATTCAAATCCAGAAGATATATCCAGCAGAGATCCTATCTCTAAGGTCTTAAACTAGTTGTAAGTAAGGAAGTCCTACCTTCTGATTATGGTATAGATCCCAAATATAAGATTGTATTTGGGACCTATACCATAATCACAATAATCAGTAATCAGAGTCACGGACGGATCTACTATGATCGTACGAGTCGGAGTTCTCGGTATCATCTGGAATTGTGGATCTCCCCATGCATACCCACAGACAACCACAACAGACAGGTTGGTTAGCTAAAAGTTACCTGGATGATTGATGTCTTTGCAGTTGATTAATGTCAATACATTGAAAATGAATGATGTTGATAATGAATATAGGAAACTCCTTCCTTCTTGTAGATTATTCACCATCATCATTTAACCCAGTTTAACAGAGCAACAGTGCTCTGTTGGTCCGGTTTAAAGAATGAACCGTCTTCATCCAAGGTGGTGGGGGCTACTTTTTTCTTTATCGATGGTGTCATTCGTCTTCATTCGCGAATCAGGGTGTGGAGCTGATTTGGATTTTGAGCCTACTATTGGTGATGAACAAGGGACACTTTTGAGGGCTGGAATTGACAATGACTCGTGGCCAGAATTTTATTGGCCTGAAAAACTGTTTCCCAATAAAGGCGATGAAGATACTGATATCACGCTTGAAGACGTTATCAAAGAAGAAGTCCAACGTTTCAATCAGGAACTCATTAATTTTTATCGGGAAGAAAGTCTCAGAGAAAAACGATGTACGTTATATAATTAATGTATAAATTTTGGTATATTTTGTATAAATACTTTTGATTCTTTTTAGCGTATAGTCGCTACACATACGACATCAAATTGGATCCTTCCAATAACTTTTTGGAAACTCGAATATCATCACTGTTTGCGTATCCCTTTACCTGCCACGGAAAAGGATTTGTAATTCAGAGTGATGGCATTTATCGATTGGATGGGTTCACACCTGAGCAGCATTTCTATACTGAAAATGTCACTTCTCCCAAACTAACCAAGATCAATAACGAGTGGTCCATTGCGTCTGGGGACCAGGTTTTTCATGTGAGTTGGATTTGATATTTTACTGTTTTAGTCGTATACTAAAAGTAACCATTTTAAACTTAGGTAAAAGAATGGGAGCAAAAATGTTTCGTTTTGGTTTCAAATCAAAATGGAAGTTTTTCATCCATTTACACTCTGCATGGAGAAGATCTATCCCCCGTACTTTGGCAGTCCATTCGTAACAAAGGAGTCGCAAGTTCTGGGAAGTTTTTCACCATAAAGAGAAACCTGTATCTCGTAATTATCAATGATAACGCTGTGCATTCCCTCACAATTTGTCCGTAAGTTATTAGTTTAACTTGAACGTGGACCAAACCACAAAGAGGTTTAACAAAATTGAAAAAAATCTTAGGGTCTTCAGATGGGCAGGAACATATATGGACGAAATCCATGCGATTCAAACAAGAGGTGCAGTTTCTGTTGAAACTTTTACAATCAATTCCAAAGAGTACATTGCAATCGCTCAGTCACAAGATTCAAGTGGAAATTTTGAGGTAGATGCCATAAATTGTGTTTTGGTGAATTTTATAATCTAATTCGTCCTGTAAATGGGTTGACCTGTTTCTAGGTTGGAACTCAAATCCTGTCAATGGATGAGAAAGAACATCTAGAAAAAGTGCAACTTCTTTGGAGTAACAACCCTGTTGCTTTACAATACTTCCAAGTATTACAAGAGCATTATCTGTTGATTGGTCATGCAAAGGAGCCCAGTGTTATCTATGTTTTTGGTGGTAATCAATAAATTAGATTTCATTTATTTTGACAAATTTCAATGTTTCTAATTATGTGTTTGTCAGGACTGGACTTTTTTCCTGTTCAAAATCTGGACAATTATTTTGCACCGAAGCTGTTCTTAGATTCATTTCTGCTGCCCCATGATAAAGGTCCTCTACTGCTAGCTGCGAAGAGCTCTAGCCTCCACTTCTATACGTGGTCCACCACTTCGGGATCACTGGTTTTGAACAGTAATAGTAGTGCAGTCGCTATCAAGTATCCAACCCGGATCGTATCGGCAAAGTTTATTCGACCAGCGTCTTCTCAAACATTTTTGACGTTGGTACAAACTGACAAGAGCAATGTGGCCGTGCTAAAAGTTTATTCTGTTGTTTTGGAGAAAAAGGAAATCGGTAAATGTGGAAATTTCTAAAACAACACATCAATTTTTGTCATCGTATAAACTTTTAAATATGTAATGTTGCAGCCGAAAGTCAAGTTAAAGAGACCGAAAGTCAGCTGGCCAGGTGTTTAGGAGACGTTCGGAAGAGACTGGACGAAGATGAAAAACTACTCCCTATTTTGGAACACGAAACAAACACAGTTCTTACAGTGGACGGAGATCACGTATTTGCAGGAACAATCCATGTTTCAGATTCTGCTCAAGTTAATGAAAGTGTGACAAATATTGCTTCTATTGATGTAATTCCGGAAGGGTTTGAGTACCGAGGTGAAGTATTTCTCCCTTCAGAGAAAATAAACTTAACTTTATTTTATTTTATTCTTTTTCATATGAATATTTCCAGAACCGTTAACAACACCGTCGGTCCTACTGGAAAACATATTGGACGAATCTCGTAAATTGAAATCCGATATTTTGGACGAACTTCCAAATATTCTTATGTCGAACAAGCCAGGAGTCATCAGTGGAGACTACACATTTTTGACTCAGTTGGAAGCTAAAGAAATTGTAGCACCCTATACCACTTTTGAGGTTTGTTACAAGGTTTCAGATGAGTATTTGGAATTTTTATTTCATTCGACATTGAAATTTTTATTACTTCAGATGGAAATGCTCAACGACATTCCTCTGTCCGACATTCATGAATACGCTCTGAAAAAGGATGCTAAGGAACCCCAGCACATTACAGGGGAATGGACACTGAACAAGTTGTCTGTATCGGAGGTGTTTGTTCCATCTCATATTTCCGATGTTGAAGTTGATGGTAAGGCTTTCCTCAAGCTGAATAGCATTTTACCTGGAGATCTAAAATATTAGTTCGTTGTCTTATTCCATACAGGTTTTCTATTGAAGAAGTGCCCTAATCGGAATGTTGAAGAAGAAGCACAGGATGTTGACGGACACGTAGTATTCAAAGAAGACGTAAAAATTCCGGATGGTATTGTTATGCCTGCAGACGCCTTTGTAAACGGAATAAAAATCTCAGACCTTGTATTGAAGAACAGTCCAATCAAATCAATCAAAGGATTTAAACATGCCAATAATTTAATTGGCGGTGAAGGATTTACTTTCAGCTTTATTAATGATGTATGTTTTGTTAGTTTGTGTAAACTTTAGATTTAACTTTGAATGATTCCATAAGATATTTTTTAATGACGCAGAAAAACTTCACAGAGTGGTATGAATCTGTCCTGCATACTGACGGCCCTCCTCAAAGCTCTACTGGAATCAAGACATTAGCTGGCTCAAAACCCAATAAAATAGCCAATCTAAATCCTGAATTTTTGAACGGATACAACTGGGAGACTTTTTACAAAACTGTACTCAGAAATATTGGTGACCAAGAGATTGAAGGTAAGATTCATAAACCCAACGCTCGCTGACATTGTTTGGAACATTATTTTAAAACAATATACATTTTATAGGGGACTTTCAATTTGAGAAACTTGACGTAGACGCTCTGGATGCCGATTCCGTTGTGGGAGTAAGCTTTTCTGAGTTGCTTTCAGGAAGTAGCACACAGCACATTCACTCCAACATCACCGCTGGAACACTGACGGTTCAAAGGAACTTCAACCTGGAGACGGGGCTCATAAATGGAATTCCTCTTGTGGAGTCTGCAGTACAGAAAAATGAGAATGCTACAATAACTGGTCCGGTTGAGTTGGAAAATTTTAAAGTCAGCGGAGATGTAACTATTGAAGAAAGTGCCACCATAGAAGGAAAGGACATTTCAGAAATTGCTAAGCTAAAAAGAACTCAAGTTTACTACACACCAAGAAATCAAACAATTTTATTCAAAGCTCCACTTATAGTTGACAACCTTGAGACCCGAGCACTGAACGGTCATACGCTGGAGAGTCTCCAAAATAACTTTTGGTCTTCCAAGGGAAACAACGTGATTGAAGGTCCATTGGACCTGCGAGGAAGAAAAGTTCGTGTTCTATCGGACTATATGACGGGAACTCTGAATGGGCTTCATTTGGAGGAGGACCTTGTTCGCGTCGACGATAGAGAACCCATTTCTGCCAAATTGAACTTTCTTGGCGATGTCATAGTTGTAGGAAATGTTCATCAAGTCGATGGAAAAACACTAAATGGGAAAGACTTTTCAGAGTTGGCTCAGAATATTGTGAGAACAGGAGATGGAAGAAAAATTACAGGGAAGAAAGTCTTTAAATCTCGAGTCAATGCGGAAGCTGGTGCTGAAATATCAAGTCTAAACGGTATTCGTATTCCAGAAGATTTGGTTTTCTTAGACTCTCCAGATAATCAGTTTGTTGGGGGATTAAAAGCCTTTAAACACAACGTTAATATTGACACATTGATTACCAGTGTTGATATCGAAGTTGGAGGAAAAGTTAATGAAATTGATATGATGGAGTTGGATAAAACAACAGCATATAAGGATGGTCAAATACTCATTCATGGAAATGTGATTTTTAATGCGTCGTTTTCTGGTGAGCTGAAATGAATTCGTCAAATTACTACGCAATGTGAGTTGATTTAAGAATTACCCCTATTTTCCTGTGGGTTTGGTTTGTTGCAGCATCTCATCTCCACGTTGTTCATAAACTTGATGGAGTTAATGTCACAGACTTGCTTCGAAATGTAATTTATCTGGACGAAGAACAAACCATTAAGTTCCCTGTTAAAGTTTTGAATGGTGATGTTATTGTGGAGCGTCATTCATTCGTTAAATCCATTAACGGAATTGTTTTGAATGATTACCTGTCCAGGGTAAGAAGAATTTGTTGTGCTAGTACGAAATTTTCTCTAAATACATGAACATCTCCTGGAATTAATTAATTGCATTTTTTTAGGTTGTTGCTAGCCGTGACTTTTCTCCAGACTACAGGATCAATGGCACTAAAACTTTTGTAAATCTGCTTGTGGATGGTGACTTGTTGTGCGACACGTTTAATGGGATTTCATTAAAAGATCTAAAAACACACGCATTTTCTCTAACACAACCTCAAAATGTCACTGGCAAATTCACGTTCGAGACATTAACCGTGGATGGTATTGGCTCATTCAATGTCATAATTTATTGCTAGCAAACGTTTTAATTTTTTATAATTTTTTTAAAGACAACCTGGACGTCCGAGCTATTGGGGGAGTTAAATCTGACGACCTAATCTTTATCAATGACCCTCAGACTTGCAGCACAAATTCTGATATTACCTTTTTGGGCGATGTAATTGTTACGGGTCCTCTGCAAATTGATGGATTGCTAAATGGTCATTCTTCTGAATATGTAAGTTTCTAAAACATTGAGTCCACGCGTAGATTAGCATTCATAGTTTTGTTTTGATATTACAGATATCGGAAGGTCACGAAGGTGGATATCACGATCGTGATTTCTCCGAAATTGAAGTTCATGGAGATCTAACGTGGGAAAACGATCGAGAGGACATTCAAGGAATTAGTCATTTTTTGGAGAATGCTGTGACATTGGATACAGATCAGGAAATAACTGGTCCAGTTGTCTTTGTCCAAGGTTTTTATGCGGAAGTTCTTGAAGCTCGTCCATGGATAAACAACGTGGATTTGGAGAGAATTCAGGAAGATGCACTTCATATTGGGGATGACCCTTGGGTAATTCAAATCTCCTTCCTATTTGATTCAAAATGAACATAGAAATCTGACAACCGATTGTTTTGTACACTGTAGGAACTTGAAGGCAATAACACGTTCCTTAAGGGATTGGTTATTTCCGAGCCTTCTCTGAGTGTTCAGCGTTTGAATGCCCATAAAGTTCATGGAATTGACTTGAAGGCAGAACTGAACAAAATTGTGTGGAAAAATTCTCACGGACTCGTCTACGGTGTTAAGTATTTTCCTAATGGGCTTGATGTTGACAGTTTGAAATTTAAAGGTAACAAAGATTTCAGACTGACAAATATATGCTTAAGTTCTCTCTTTTCTTGAACAGATCTTAATCGCAAAGGAGACTATACCTGGCTTGTTACGAACTCTGACAATCGAACTATTGACCACATGGAGTTAAATGATCTTAAAGTCGCCGACGACTTAAATTTCAATAAATCTAAAGGATTCGATCTACAACGTCTTCTATCCAACAGAGTGACTAGGGATGGAGATGAAATCCTTACAGGGAACTTTACCATTCCTTCCCTCGTAGTTCAAAATTCTGGCTGTAATGTGGAATACATCAACGGGATAAATGTCGTTGACATTTTCTTCAATAATGGAACTGGGAAGCAAGTGATCGGAGGAAAGAAAACTTTTAAAAACGGTGTTACCGTAAGCGGAAACTTGTATAGTCCAGATATCAATGGCTACAACCTTGCCACTATGGGTAAAGACGTATATCGGACAAATAAGAATGAAGTGATAAATCGTCCGTTCGTCGTTGCTCAACCTGTCGTGATACAGGACTCCCTTGAAATTGGGTATGACATCAATAGTCACCGTATTGAAGAACTGAAACAAAAAATCAGCCATGCCATCAAAGGAATCGAGTCTCGAGCTCTGGAGAACCCGAAGTACAAACCATCTGCGGAGAAACTTAATCAAATATTGGAAATGAAGGAGGATCTCCCAGCATCGCCATTCTGGTTGGAGTATCTTCGCTTAAAACAGAGTTGGGACTACCTTGGACCCCATACCAGGGTTGAATTTACAGAGACAAGCACAGGGGGGATTGTGTCTCTATATAACTCTGAGGATGTCGACTTAAACGTATCTGGTTTGTCGAATGGATGTCAGTGTACTTCTGTTCAGATGGTCGAAATTGATGGTCCTTCCATCGTCGCGGAGAAAAGCAACTATTTTCGCTGTTTGAACGCGTTTGTGGTGACGAGTTCGCTGAATAATGTCTATAGCGTTACTGATGATTCTCTATCATATAACAAAAGGTGATATAGTGATTCATTTGTTGGCATTTCGTTTCATAGAGTTTATATATTTCAGCTGTAATCCTTTAAATAACGCACGACTGGTTATTACGAATAATACCGAGTCTGGTCAAGTATTTCTCAACGTTTCAAGCTATGGACATTTGTCAGACGTTAAAGCGTTTTCAGTTTATGGGAAAGATTACTTGGTTCTTGCCTATTTTTTTGATGCTGTCAAGGGTAAACAGAAGAATTAATGCATGCAATATTATAAGCTTTCCAGAAGAATTTAATTGTTTTATTTATTCCAGATACCCACGATGCTTTTACCTTGGTATACCGAGTGAACCCAAAAAATTTGACTCTTGTCCAAAGCATTCCTTGTTCTGGCCCAACTCGGCTTGCACTAACGTCATTGAAGTCGGAATGGATTCTTGCGATTGCCAACAATCGTGATCCAAAGACTGACAGCTGTCTCACAAACTCTGGAATTTACCGCTGGTCATCAACCACCCACACGTTTAACCTTCTCCGTGACGTAAAAACAAATGGAGCCGTAGATGTCACTTTTCTTGACGTGGAAGATCGAGGAGCTCATTACAAGAAAGGAGAGCTTTTAAGTTTCGTTGCCTTTGCACAAAATGGAAATTCTGGGGATGGCGAAGTAATGGTTTTGCAATATGATCCAGTTAAAGGAAACTATTTAACTGTACAAAGCCTCCGTACGGTGTGGAGCGTTACGGGCATGGACTACGTTTGTGTGCAGGAGAATTGTTACTTAATCACTGTGGTCCCTCAAGAAGGAATCCATTTTCACGAGTATCGCTATGTAGAGGTGAGTGATCACTCGACATAATATTCTACTTAGGTATACAGCTTAACAAACGATAACGAATGGTATTATTTTTGCGACAGGGTTTCCAAAAAGCTCTATCAATACCATTGTTGGGGGCTAGTGACATTACATTATTCAGCTGGGGAGAAAATCACGAGCGAATTCTGTTCTCCATCGCTTCAACGAAGGGGTCTCTTTTAGCGGAAGGAGTTATAGCTGGAAACACGATCCCAGAATATATTGAGGAGGGTAATTATTCCGGTTATGAGAGTCCTTATGATAATACTCCAATTATATTAAAATTACAAGACTAGTTAAGCAACCCACCAATTAAACACTGCCTCCCACTTGTACAAAAGAAAGACCTATAAAGATCCTACCTACCTACATTATTAAACGTAAAGTAAAAATTGTTAAGTTATTTTTATTATTGTTGTTCTTGCTTAGTTTAGCATAAGAAACTAAAAAATAATAAATCAGAACTGTAATGATTTTTGATATTATGAATATTCTATTGCGGTGGATGAAATGCGTACATAAAATTAGATGGCCTGCATGGATAAGTTTCTGTCATTATGCATGAGTTGGGTTATTCCTCCTTCCTAAGTAATGAATCTTGTCGTTACAGTTGAATTTTCATCGTTGTCGTCTTCGTCGTTTACAGTAACGTTTTCAATGGTTGTAAAAAATCACAAAATTCGTGGCTCACTGTGAATTGGGGCTTTCATTCGGAAGGATTGGATCTGTGGTACAAAATTCTAGCATAAGTATCACTGATAAAACCTTATCCAATACCTTATGTATTACACGTGTACCACCATTTTTTCTGTGAAAGCATACAAAATAAGGAGTCATCCCATTCCTTTCCCGGAAATGAGTTTGTTGCCTTAAAATGGTGCCTTTCGAGTTGGGACCAAGTTATTCATTACATGACAATTTCTGCGATCGAGGTAATCTGAAATGTCATCCACTCTTGGAATCGTATCATTGTCTCCAGCTCTTCGTCATTGTTGACCGTTCGAATTCCGGTCATGACTTGATTACAATTTAATTTAAGTGGATTTGAATAGGTTTCGACTTCGAGTATAATAATTTCCTCGACGATCTTCGAGAAAAATCACGTAAACTGTAAACGCATGCAGATTTGCTAAGGTAAGGCTTTTATTGACACGGTCAACCATAAATAATTAGACAATTTAAAATAAGGTTTTTTGAAAAAGTTTGTAGAATACTGTAGAGTAGAGAAATAATAATTTGTTAACTAAAGACATCAATCATAAATAAAGAACGCCAATATAGGATTTAATAAGATTTAAAGTTTGAGAAAGATTTAAATTTTGAGAAAGATTAAATATAGGCCTTAACCTAAGCGTTTTTAAATTAATACATTCTCATTCAGAATGTCGGCTGTACTCAAAAAGTTTAATGAATCTTGCCGTTATGTATCAATCATCTGAATTTTCATCGTAGTCGTCTTCGTCGTCCGCAGTAGCTTTTTCATTCTTCTTGGCCAACTTTCGACCAACTTTGTTGCTAGCTTTGCGTGGACGCGTTGTAGTCGTATTTCCACATTTCCGGGTGGCCGATGCCGGTGTAGCGTGCAGTGCCAACTACATAAATGTATGCAACGTTAAGTTGTAAATCTTGCACTGAAGAAGTAACTGAACAAAAAAACCTTGACTCACCTTGGGAATGTTGATATTAAACTTGTCCTTGCTCCCACGTGCCGAAGAAGTGACATCAATTTGAACATTTTCAAGCAAGAAGTGTTGAACCCCACGAAACTGTTTGTATTTATCAACATTTTGCCACTTGAAACCGAGACGGGGAGTTGCTCGTGAGAGATATCCGGCCATCAATCCATCAAACTTTGTAAAAACTTTGGGGATCACATCGTCGGTTAACTTTCCTTGATTTTTCAATTCATTCAAAGACATCGTCAAAGCTTCACCCAGTGCTGTGGTCCGATAACATGTTTTCTGTTCAGGAACGTTAGATGAGGGCATGGGAGCAGGGATGGTGGATTTGGATTTGGAATTCATCTTGAACTACTGGAATTTTTGGTTAAAATAAAAGTTGAAAAGAGTAATTAAGGTAGATGGGTGTGATAAGGGGACTTACCTTTTAGTTTCTGTACAAACAAATGTTGTGGGATTTCTTGAGGAATTATAATTTCTGTCCGTGGATTGATGTATGATTGGGAAAGAAAGCGGAATGAATGGATCGGAATCGGACCCAGTATGTGCTGGACTGGCAAAACTCTGCCTCTGCCTCAGCCACGCTGTCGCCTGTCTGGCAGACAGTGTCTGCCTTCATGCCGACAGTTGAGTTGAGTAGGTTTTCTCAAAAATTGACAACGGACAAACTGGACTCTGGATGACAACACACGCATGCATAATCTTACAAAACTTAATGATGTGTCTCATTATTAGATGGTTAAAACTATATAATTATTAAATGCACAAATTGTTAGCCTTCAGTTGACCTTTGACTGCTGCATGCTAAAACGTTTATTACTTGAGCATTTAATACTTTAGTTTTCATTGGCAGATTTATGGACAGTGATACTGCAATCCATCTTATTCATGTTGACAATAAAATATCACTTGATTTTGAAGGGGACAATAAATTACGGGCTCCTGCATTTTTTAGGTACATTTCTTTGCTCATTTTGATTCATGCATGCATTACATCACTGATATCTCCATGTCTCACTAAAATTTCTGCTCCTTCACCCTCTGTTTGAGTCGTAATAGTGTGCATTTAAGTCTCTTATTGGTTCTTTTAAACCTCATAACATTCTTATTACATCCTGTTCATGTTTAAAAATGTTGGGGGTGCCCTACGGTTATGAATGAAGATCAATCCTGTTTCCGATATTAGTTGGCACCGACTGGTGATGAACAGGTGGGGGGGGGGGGGTTATGCTTCCATATACTGGAACAACTTCCTCCTGGCCAAGTGTGAAAGATGTGGTAATGGTCAGCTCATGAACTGACTCTGCTGTACTCACTATCATAGATAATGTGAAATTTGATTATATGGAATCATGATAAAATTGTCAAGAAAATGATTTTGAGACAGAAATCTCATTTTTCTCAAAAGAACGTCGGGGTGTTGTGTGGTGTTGAATTGAAGCAGTGGAGTGGAGAAGAACGGGAGAGCGGTTTTATACCAGAAAATCACAAAATCTACAGTTTTACAAAAAAATGCACATTATTTAACGTTAGTGAGGAAATTATAGTTAAATATTCAACTAAATCTGCAGTTAAATAATTCATGATAAGGATAAAGGAGATAACGTTGAATTAAGGTAGATGAGTGTTTTTAAGGCATAATTATACCTTTGCTAGGATTGTTTGGATGAGAAGAATGTGTGAAATTAATTATTGTTATTCTTTCTTTTAGTTTCTAGTGTTATATTTTGTGGTGTTGACGTCACCACCACCGCCGTCGTCATTATTACATGTCGAAATCTTCCGAGGGAGGTGCTGGACTGGGGGGTGGACGTGAACCCAGACCAAATCCTTTGTTCATGTTTCTTCCAAGTGTGAGTGGTAGTTGTCGTCTAGCTGTTGATATCCCTGCAGGAGAAGAACGGGTCAAGATTTTAAAGAAGAATAAAGTTATTCCTATCAATTCGTCAGTGTCAACGGGTGGTGGATTGTCATCATCCAAGAAAAGGGGTAGAGTTCCACCTCAAATCCTCCCATTTCGGCTTCCCACATCGTCAGAAGAAGATGAACGAAGTGCTGGGGCGGGGTCGTCGTTTGGTGGTAGTGGGGATAGGATGTCTGCCGGACCTTCTACTGGTTACGTGCCACCACTAAACGAGAACGAAATGAAAATGGGGCTGAAACTGGATAGGCAAGACACTGGTCTTCTAGGATCATTCAGATGTATTGGTCAAAATAATTTACTGGACTCTACTGGGACGCCTTGTGTAATTCAGTTATTTTAATGGGAAGAGTGCGCGGGACAGTGAATAATGATTTGATTTTGGGTTGGTTTTGATTTGTAGAAGGGGAGAGCCATTGGGGAAAATGAGTTTCATAAGTATATCGCTCGGATACGGAAAGATGCTCCTTACCACTTTTGGACAGGATTGAAGGATGGGTTAGCAAGGTTGAAGGAACTGGAAGCGAAAAATTACAGTATTGAAGGAAAGCATTTGATTGGTGTGGTTCATGAAGCAGCAACTAATACTGCGGTCAAGTTTATAGGAAGGTTACGGCCTAGGGTTCATCCATGGGATTATTTGACAATGGAGATGGAGATGGAAGATTTGGATATGGACGAGGAGGGTCATGGCCAGTGCCAAGATCAAAGTGATGGGATGGATACCTCAAATAATGGGTCAGCGCAGGCATCAGTAGCTAATCCGGGCAAGAGGATTGTATGCTGTTTAGATTTTCTTAAAGATCTTATGACAGGGGTATTACTGGGGTCGGAGAAGCAAAAGAATGTTGCAGATGACCAGTTGAGAGAACTGCTAGACAATTTTTATTATTATGGGCTTCGTGCCGTCGTTGGACATTCAAATGCTAAAAGTAATCCTGCTACGGCGACAGGGGAGGGATTGAAGTCTAGGCGAGGTAGTAAAACCTCTACGATTCCTTGCCATTGGTGTGATGAAACTCCGTGTAATTGTAAAATTATTTCGGAAGGATTTCAAAATGCGAATGTGTAAGTTGTTTATGGAACGTCTAGCTGGGAGTGTTAATCTACATTTCTTGTTTATTTGGTTGCGGAATAGTGCCCTTCATGCTCTTGGATTAATGGATGAATTAGCAGGACCCAGATTATTTGCCGTGATAAAGAAGGAAATGTCTATAAAGATTGGAGAAATTGGCACTGAAAAAGTGGATTCTTCTAATTTAGATGCGTTGAAGGAGGTAATAAAACTGAGATTGAAGATATCATCTTAATGTTCGTCATTGATGTGAATGTGATGAATGAGGGTGTAATAAGATAATTTGTGACCTTAATTGAAGTGGCTGAACATATCTGCACGTGCTTGGTATACTGCACTGTATACGAGAGATTATGGAGGTCGGTTACTCAATACTCCTCCACCGGAATTTGGTCAGGAATTAACCACAATGTTGTTGGAACAATATGGAATGGCAATAATTAAGGACTTGTTCTCTGTCATTATTGGTAAATGAGGGCTATAATTTTGAACAACAATTCATTTTTCACTGGTCCCTGGTATTGATTCTAGAATTTCCGGATTCCAAACCCTTACTAGATGATTTGAAAATATGTTTGAAAGCAGTAAACTTGGGGAACGCCCTTGTGTCCAATTTAAAATCTTCCTTGGAACGGAGGTTATTGAATGCTGGAGTGAATACGAGTGAAGTTTTAGAAGCGTATATTGCAACTGTTCGAGCTTTAAAGTATGTGGATCAAACTGGAATTTTAGTGCAGCTTGTGACTCCGCCGGTTAGGTAAACCCCTAACAAATTACATTTCAGAAGAACAATGAATAATGCATTTTCTTATTATTTTAGGGAGTACTTAAAACATAGAGAAGAAACTGTACGAGTAATTCTCGTAAGCCTTACAGAAGAATCGGGAGAACTATCCGAAGAATTGGCGAGAAATCCAACAAACCCTGATAGGTCTTGTAAATTAACTCTACAAAACTATAAGTTATGGAATCCTGGTTAGTAATTTTTAGTGTATTGCATTGACCAGGAAGACCTACCCAAAACCTTTGATATTTATAGATCCCATTGATGTTCCTAAGGATAAGCATAACCTTCGAAAGTCGGATCTCATTGAGGCCATGGTGTCAATTTATGGTTCAAAGACGGTGTTTATCGATGAGTACAGAGCCTTATTAGCGGACAGACTGTTACGAATGCCGAAACCTGGATCAATTACTCGAGAAATTAAATGTTTAGAACTATTGAAGCTAAGGTATCAATTTCATAATGATTTATGATGTCTAGAAATTTAATCAACCCACACTTTAATTTAGATTTGGAGAAGCTGATCTTCAGAAGTGTGAAGTAATGTTGAAAGATGTTAGTGATTCACAAAGACTGAATACACGGTTTTATGAGGAGGAAGGAGCAGTTTTAGCAAATGAGGTTTGCTAAAATATAAACATTTGTTTAATCTTAGATAACCTTTATAACTAAGTTGTGTTTTGCCCTTACAGGCTGTGCAAGTTTCCGGCCTTGTCGTTTCTGCTCAATTTTGGCCTAGTTTTAAACAAGAAGATTTAATTTTACCTGTACCAGTGCAAGCAGCTCTTGAAAAATATACCAAAGCCTTTGAAATGATAAAAGGAAACCGTACCCTGGAATGGCAGCAACATATTGGAACAGTCAAATTAGAAATTGAGCATGGAGGAAACAAAATAAGCTATTCTGTTTCACCCCTTCAGGTTTGTTTAAAATAGCATAAGAGACATAAGCCCAAATGAGCTCACTATCTTATGAAGCAGAAGCAAGCAACCTTAATATTCATTTGATTTTATTTTTTAGGCGACTATAATTTGGCATTTTCAAGAACAAGGTATTTTGAATAATTATGATGTTCAAATTTACATGGTTATCCTACATATTTTTATTTGTCCTACTTCAGAAAAATGGGCTCTGGACGATCTCGCTAAAGCTACTGGGACAAGTAGTTCATACTTGAGTAACCGTATGGGATTTTGGGTTTCAAAGGTACTTTATCAAAGAAATGTACCCCATTCACGCACACATTCACCGTCTTCTCTTTTCACCTCCTTTAGGGAATGATAGTTCATACGGGTCAAGGAAACTATGTTCTTGCCGATTGCATTAATCAATCCTCCAAAGCTACTGGAGTAATTCCAAACAAATACGTTGAAGAAGTCGAAACCGATTCACCGATGGCTTCAACATCATCTCAAAGGGCGTCCGAACTTCAAGTCTTTTGGTCATATATCGAAGCCATGTTAACAAATTTAGAATCTCTTCCCCTGGCCCGAATCCATTCCATGCTCAAATTATTTGCAACTGTGGAATGTTGTTCAGAAGACTTGCAAAAATTTCTTGATGATAAAGTGTCACATAACCTCCTCGTCTATGCTGCAGGACAATATCAACTTCCAAAGTGAAAACGATGTGCAATTTCATCTTACAAACCGAAACCCTGCATTCTATGAGTGCAATGCGAGGCTTATACATTTCATTTCCTTTACGTCACTTACTTGAACAGCTCTTGTATACTTTAAGGTAAACTTTTTATATTAACAAAAGTACTGTTAATTAGTAATAAAAACCTATATAGTCAAATCCATAGTAATTCATTGTCATGTTTTTCCATTTCTCATCAAATCAAACCTAGATTCACTTGTTAATACCATGGAATGGTGAATATGTACATACAACAAACAAAACCTACTCAACTAAAAGTCAACCAGCCCATTTTGAACTGACACTTCCTTCGTTTGTCGGCTTCTTTTTGTACTCTTCCATCAAGTCAAAATAAAATTCGAGGTGGTAAATAATTATTATTTTTGAACCATTTGAAGTAAAGTCTCCCGTTCTATTTTGTGACCCTTCTGTGATTAAGCTGGGACTTGGTTTCCTTCAATATTTTTTTTAGTCAGTTTTATACTTTTTAGTCCATTAAATATTCCAATAAAAATTGCTGTGCATTCAAAATGAGATGGCAAACATATTTCTCCCATAGCGTTAATTGATTTCTAAATAGAGTGGTAATTTATTTCATTTTTGACTCAGTCGGTAAGGTTTGATTGAGATAGGGCCAGTAGGAATTAATAATAAGATGACTTACCTCTAGTTAGTCCTGCTGTTTATTACCCAGTTCAGTTATAGGTTAGAGGAGAAATAAAGATAAGAATTAGCACGAAATAGGAAGAATAAAATATAATGCAGGTTTTGATATGATTTTTTCTTGTTATTTTGTTGCAGACGTTTTGCGGCTCTTCCGATTAGGGTGTATAAGAACACAGATGCATAGACTCCCCTCCCAGTTGACAAGGACGGCGAGTTCAGGCTCCACAACTAATAGCAATGTCCCACCCTTCAGCTGGTGCGGCTGGAGTTGGGGCTGCATCTCCGGCGCCATCGTCGCTTAAGCGCTCACACGAAGAGGAGGTATTGTCTCCAGCGTTCAAGAAATTGTCCACTACGGATGAACCTCTTCGTATTAATCCGGGATCTGAAGAGGTCAATTTGGATGTTTTGAGGGCGCAGCATACCAAACTTCGACAGGTTTTGATTTTGAATTTATTATGTTATATTCTTATATAAATGTATTGATGGACGAGTGATTCAATAAATTATTGTTTAGCGACTTGAGCAACGTCAAAAGGCAGAGATTGATCAACGGGAGAGGATTCAGCAGTTGGAGGATCGGCAAACGCAAGATGATGCTGTGCTAAATGTTATCAATCGGTATTGGAATCAACTAAATGAAGATTCGAGCATTTTACTTCAAAGATTTGGCACTGATTCCACAAATGATGAGGCGGAAAATAAGAGTAAGATTTTGACTGGGGTTATTGTTTTATTACTGGAGTTATTTAAATCTAATTGGTGTTTTTTTGTGATTGTTGGTTTAGACGATGGTGAAGCTTCCACTTCGTTTCTTACCCAGTTATCCACTTGGGATAAGACAGAGCTGGATGAGAAACTGGCAAATAGGGTTCAAGTCTCAAAACAAGCGGTGGCAAAAATTATCAGCGCTTTTGATCTGCTACAGCAAAGGAATGAGAAGATTGTCAAAGCACTGAAGGGTGAACTTGAAGGTTAGTTTAGGTTTAATGTTAAGTTTGGTGTGCATGATAGAAGGGTTATTTATTTCTTAATACTTTTCAGCAGGGAGTGAGCAGTCACTGACGGAAATTATTAAGGACGAATGTTCCCGGATAAAGGAAGAGAATAATGCTCTTGTCTCGTTTAATTTGGATTTGGAGGAAAGACTGCATGTCATGTCTTCTCAGGTAATGGATAAAAAGTTGAGTTATCATAAAGATACTGGATGATTGTGATGGCTTATATACAATGAATTTTGTAGTTTGCTAGCTTGACTAACACACTTGAAGAAAAGGAAACAACGGTGGATGAACTGAAAAATCAAGTTGAGGATTTGGAATGGGAAGTAAACAAATTGCACAATTATGATGATAAATTGTCCAATCATATTCAAGAGCTACAAGAAAAACATAGACGACTCCAAAACCTCCTTTGTTCTGAAGGGAAAAAGGAAAAGAAACCAGACATTAGCGATAGTGAAGTTCTTAATTTACGAAATCAGATAGAAGAACTTCGCGAATTGGCTGGAAATCGATTAATTGAGTTGGATAAACTGCATAAAACCCAAAGAGAGACTTTGAAAGAGTTAGAAAAATTGCGAATTGATATTCGCCAACTACCAGAGTCGGTAATTGTTGAGACGATAGAATACAAATGTCTTCAGTCAAAGTTTTCCGTGATTTACAACGACACACTTCAACTAAGAGCAACTCTGGATGAGACCAGGAATCAACTCTTTACCATGAGGACTACGCATTTAAAACATATTGAACAGATGGAGGTACGTTTATGATAATTCTATACATTTGCATTTATTATTGTTGAAATAGAAATGTGCTCTCGTATTGTATTATTAATCAAAAATTATTTTTGCTTTTTGCTAGAGTGAAGAACTGCTTCGACAAAAGAAGACACGGACAGAAATGATCAAATCGGAAGATATGCTAGACGTCCTAAGAAAAGAGTATGAAATGATGAGGCTAGAATTTGAACAGAATATGGCAGCTCATGAACAGTCGGGCCCTATCAATAAGGAAATGAGACATTTGATCACTTCTCTACAAAATCATAACAATCAGCTCAAAGGAGACTGTCACCGTTATAAGCGAAAGCATAA